>JACXGK010002759.1:0-37355 GCA_016801125.1 Novumbra hubbsi
GTGGCTGGGGGGGATGTGGCGTGGCCTGGGCGAACGTGGCTGGGTGGGGGGGCAGGGCGGGTGTGAAAGTTTTCAAATCTGTCTCTGCCAAGTGCCAGCTGTTTTGTTAATGATTCATCCATCCGACATCAGTCAGAAATGTTACAGTCGGGTGCTTCAAAGAGGAAACGGCCCTTTTGCTGGCCCACTTCTACATGTTTAACATGAGTCCGCAAACATGCCTTTCATTTCATAATTGAAATGACCGCAACCGTTGCTTCACCTGGATTCATGCATCCCATTCCAAGTTTCTATGTCATTTGCGCCCTAGCCTATAATTGGCTCCAAGCCGTAAGATTGGCCTCTAGTTGCCCGTCATGTGGGGCTGACATGGAGGTGTAGCACCGTCACCGCAGGCCGCAGCAAGAGTTCGGTTTGTGTCCTCAATTGGAGCAGAGTTCACGGCCTTCACCCACACCCCGGTGGCACCGTTTAACAGGGAACAACAACACACACCCATGTGCTTCCTCTCCAGGAGACCCCCCCTTCCTCCCCATCGTTCTCACACAGCTGACGTTTGTTTGTTAGGGACCCACGTGTCACCCAGCATGAGATGACGACAGAGAGGGGAATCCTGGCACCCTACCCCCAGTCGCTAGCGTCCGAGATGGTGCCCTGTTTGGAACAGGCTCGGCTTTGTAGGAGTGCGTTAGATTGAGAATGGGGAGCCTGTGTGGAGTGTGGATTAGATAACATGTGCTCACAAGTTCATTGCTAGGAAGGTCATTGAGTTCTTGCCAGACAACTGTCCTGAAATGTCTGGAAGACTTGAAATGTTATTTGCTCTGAATTGACCCCTTTTACTTCTGTAAAGGTAGAAAACAAAGCCCTAAGACTCCATGAATGTGTCTTTCCATCCCAGCGTAGCCCAGCAGCTCATTGACTGGTTAAGTCAACACTCTGGGAAGCAGGATTTTGAGTGCCGGCCAAACTAAACGAGGGACTGTTTGTCCTGGGTCACAGGACATATCTATTGCTCTGTTTACACACACACGCACATGTGTGCATGCTTCCCCCAAATGCCAATGAACTTGGTCTACTTCCACTAATGTGGTCGTATAGCTCTATTATTGTCACGTATACAACCATATGGGGAAGTGATTCTGCATCATGGGTCTTTTTAATTTAATGGTCGTCCTTGGTCTTCCTAATCGAGCTTTTGTCTTTGGAGGTAAGCGGGACGTATTTCCGTACTTTGTTTCACTAATTAGGTATACCATTTACAGCTTCCCTCAATTTTAGAGACCGCTTTTCAATGTCTGTGAGAAACAGAAATGAAATGCTTCAAGATTATCCTGCCATGTTAAAGCAATTACAGCGTTTGGATGTTTTTAAAACCGCAGTTTTTATTAAAGCGGTCCATAAAATGGATGAACGGTTGTTTGGAGTGGACGTTATGACACTGTTGTTGCCCAGTGAGTAGTGTCGGTCAGAACGGAAGGAGTCTGAGTAGTTCCGGAGTAATGGCTGTGCAGTAGTGCCCAGGGGTCTAATCCATGCAACACCGTGAGCTCCGTGTTACATTACACTAATTGATTCTCAGATTATGGGGATTATGAAAATGGGATTATGTTCAACCCACCCCCACCCCGTTATGGAAATAGGAGTTATTTTCCTCCGTTGGGTATAGTTCTTTTCCTGCTAGTTTCCTGTCGGCCTGTCTTCCTGGCTGCTTCCCTTTGCCTCCTGGGTAATGGAATTAATGCGATGGAATTCTGATGCGTTGCCTTAAATCTGCTGACCGTAGCAGCTGGGACCTTGCCGTTTGCCGCGGGGCTCTGCTGTCAGCCTGTAGGAGCACTCACTTCATATACTGTGGCCATTAAATGATGTTCCCGGCGGCCCACTGTGAAACCCCTGGCTGACGGCAGGCCTGACCGCTGTCAGAACCACCTCAACACGTGTTCCAGTGCAGCACCAGCCCTCACACTCACGTTGTTCAGCTGTGTGCAGATGTGCCTTACTCTGCTCCTCTGTCACAGGAAGTGACTGGAGAACGGAAACTATTTAAAGCACAGTGGCACTTTGTGTAAGCCGGCCCGTAACACCGATGTCTCTGGTCCCCCTTCTGGCCCCCCCCCCCCCCCCCCCCCCCCCCCCCCCCCCCCCCCCCCCCCCCGCCTCCCTCCAGTATCATCACCAAGCACAAGGCGCTGGAGGGCCAGAGCCCGAGCTCTGTGGAGTACCAGGCCCTGCAGCTGGTGTCCGGTCTGGTACACTATGGCGTGGAGTGGCACTGGGCGCGGGACGCCGAGGGGCAGAGGCTGGCCATCGGAGTGGGTCCTGAGGGCATCGCCGTCTGCAAGGAGGACTTCAGCCTAGTCAACAGGTGAATGACGGGTCCCTGGCACACTTGAGTGGGGCCTTCGTTTGGGCCCGATGGTTAGTTATTGATTTTTGGAACGCTTCCTCAAATGTCACCGACACGTAATCCGGGGGTGGCATGTTTTAGTGTGGTTATTCATCAGATCAGTAGAACCTTTTTGGCTGTGTTCAGATGCCCTTTATTTAGTTAACATTTTTTGTCTTTTTTTTTTTTTTTTTTAGGTTCTGTGCTTTTTTCCACCTTACACAACCTTTCTTTAGATATGAATAATACATTTGAGTAGTTATCGTTTTGATTCAACTTTGCACCTTGCAGAGTTTCTACACTGCCCATTGTATAGTGTGTTCATGTGATACATTGGACCCACCTTGGAGTCAGCTTTTACCCGTTTACTTTTCAGGACATCTATCATTCTGGCATTTCGGATTTTATTTTGAAAAGTACAATTTCCAACTCCCGATGTCTCTATCTCCCTCCTAGGATCAGCTACCCCGTAATTCAGATCGCCACACAGTCAGGGAAGAGTGTGTACCTGACCGTGACCAAGGACACCAACAACAGTGTGGTTCTGCTCTTCAAGCTAATCAGCAACCGGGCAGCAAGCGGACTCTACCGGGCGATCACCGAGACGCACGCTTTCTACAGGTGAGAGAACAAGACGGACACGCATGCTGTCCAATAAGGAGCAGGCGTAGCCCTGGGGAGCCCATGCATGCTGTCCAATAAGGAGCAGGCGTAGCCCTGGGGAGCCCATGCATGCTGTCCAATAAGGAGCAGGCGTAGCCCTGGGGAGCCCATGCATGCTGTCCAATAAGGAGCACGCGTAGCCCTGGGGAGCCCATGCATGCTGTCCAATAAGGAGCAAGCGTAGCCCTGGGGAGCCCATGCATGCTGTCCAATAAGGAGCAGGCGTAGCCCTGGGGAGCCCATGCATGCTGTCCAATAAGGAGCAGGCGTAGCCCTGGGAAGCCCATGCGTGCTGTCCAATAAGGAGCACGCGTAGCCCTGGGGAGCCCATGCATGCTGTCCAATAAGGAGCAGGCGTAGCCCTGGGGAGCCCATACGTGCTGTCCAATAAGGAGCACGCGTAGCCCTGGGGAGCCCATACGTGCTGTCCAATAAGGAGCACGCGTAGCCCTGGGGAGCCCATACGTGCTGTCCAATAAGGAGCATGCGTAGCCCTGGGGAGCCCATACGTGCTTTAGATGTGGCTCACACAAGGCATGATTAGTCCCTGGGAGGTGCGGTGGAGAGAGTTGGGGGGCTTTGTTATCTTCCTGAGGTATTGAAACGTGTCTGGGTGCACGTAAAGCGGTCCTGAATAATCCTCTGTGACTCTTCTGAATTGGCCCCATAATTATTTACTTCAGCGCTTGTAAACCACTTGGCACTGTAACCTCATGTGGCCAGTCATCTGTTACACTTCACCAGTCAAAGTCCACGTAGGTCAGGTTCTCCGCTTAACAACTTACCGAATGCTTTTATGTCATTGTTCTGCGGCGATATGGATGAAGCCCTGGACATGTTTTGGTGTTAAACCGCTTTGTTCTTTCTGAAAAAAACAGACGTGTCAGCCAGTTTGCTAAAACCAACCCAAACTGGGTTAAACCAACCCAAACTAACCCGTTATACCATCAATTCATTTTCAGTGTGTCAGCCTAAACAAAATGCAAGTGGTTGTTGATGAACCATCCTCTGAGTAGTTGGGGTCATTCGCTACACTGATTGTAAAGTTCCTTATGAAATGTACATGTTGGATCACACACACACACACACACACACACACACACACACACACTTGGGGATGTTTGACCCCTGACCTCCCCGGCGTGGCCCCCCAGGTGTGACACGGTGACCAACGCGGTGATGATGCAGTACAGCCGGGACTTCAAAGGGCACCTGGCCTCCCTTTTCCTCAACGAGAACGTCAACCTGGGCAAGAAGTACGTGTTCGACATCCGGCGCACCTCCAAGGAGGTGTACGACTACGCCCGCCGGGCGCTCTACAACGCCGGCATCGTGGACCTGGTGGCGCGGGCGGGCGGGGCGGGCACGCCCACGTGCCACAGTCCCCCGCGGGGCCCGGGGGAGGGGCCGGGGGAGGACTGCGGGAGCTGCCACCAGAGCAGGGCCCTGCAGGAGAGACTGCAGAAGCTGAGGGAGGCCCTGCTGTGCATGCTGTGCTGCGAGGAGGAGATCGACGCCGCCTTCTGCCCCTGTGGGCACATGGTCTGCTGTCAGTCCTGCGCCAACCAGCTGCAGGTAAAGACCCAGTGGCGGTAGGATGTAGGTTTGCCTGCGGACGTTCGGCGGTAGGACGTAGATTTGTCTGCGGACGCTCGGCGGTAGGATGTAGGTTTGCCTGCGGACGTTCGGCGGTAGGACGTAGATTTGTCTGCGGACGTTCGGCGGTAGGACGTAGATTTGTCTGCGGACGTTCGGCGGTAGGACGTAGATTTGGCTGCGGACGTTCGGCGGTAGGACGTAGATTTGTCTGCGGACGTTCGGCGGTAGGGCGTAGATTTGCCTGTGGACGTTCAGTGGTAGGATGTAGATTTATCGTATTAAATACCTGGCTGTCTTGTTAGGTTATTATCTTTTCTCATCTCGCAAGGATTTGTTGTCGCTTGGTGTTAACAAACCACTGCAACAAGACCGAAACCCTTACGGTCCTTTGTGTCCTTGAAGAAAGGATCAGTTGGAAAGGAAGGAAGCTGTTGGGTATTGAAACCTGGCCAGCGACTCTGTAAGTCTCGTTAGTGGCAGTCTTTGGCCCTGTAGCTGAGTAATACCAGGAGAGTCAGAGCACTCCAATTCAAGGGAACCGTGTTCTCCCCAGTCACTTCCAGCAGGACCCTCCTCCATTATGGCTTTTAAAAAACGATTCAGCGTATTGCTCATGCATGGGTTCAGCTAACCGGATTGTCCCTCACACTGATCTGCTCCATGCTTCCCAACCCTGGTTAAACTGCCGTCGCAGATGGTGAATTAGGGGCTGTAGATTTAAGCTGCTGGCAGCAGGCCAGAATATCAATTCCATTAAACCCACAGGGAAAGGTGTTGTAGGGCTGGACCCCTGGAGGCAAATACAGGTCATTTGATCTAGAGGTCCGGAGTGTTTAAGTACCTGGCTTTTACAATTTGGCAGAATGACATTGAAGTGTATTTCCACCACAGGTTGATTTTCTTTGCGTTGTGCCTTTCTGAGATGAGCATGGCCTTGGCAGCCCTTGTGCCGCGCTGGATGTGTGGTGGAAAGTCAGGCTTTCTATTTATTGACGATGTCCAATCTAGCCACCGCTATGGTACGAGGTGAACCGGGGGGGCTTTTGGCGCAAACGCCGTAAACACGACGCAAGCGTTGTTTTTCGCTCCGCACGAACCCCGGCTTAATCGCGGCGCGAACGGGTTTTGCTCCTCGCCACCGTCTCCAGGCCTCTGATGCCGTCCTCTCCTCTCCCTCTCGCCAGCTGTGTCCAGTGTGTCGCTCCGACGTGGAGCACGTGCAGCACGTCTACCTGCCCACCTGCGCCAGCCTGCTGGACTCCGGCGTCTCGGACACCTCCCACCGGGGCCCCATCCACCGGGCCTCCTGCTGCGCCACGGAGTACTCCAGTAGCCAGCACCACGCCGACAAGATGTACCAGACGGAGACGTGAAGCCCGCCACGGCCCTGAGCGGCGCTGTGCTTACACGGGGCTGCTGGTTTTGCCGGCGTGTACTCCAGGACACTCTTCTGACCCGGGTCCGCTGCCATGGGCAACGGAGGGTTTTAAACCAATGATGGACTTGATTTTCTTTTTAGGTTTATTGTGGATTATTATTCAGTTTTTTTTTTTTTTATATATATATTAATTTAATTGCGTCAGTTGATCTGATCGCCGTTAGCGCAGCCGTTTGATTTATTTGGGGCGTTTGGCTTCGTAACCAGCCTACGATTGGTGAATTTCTACCAGGCTCTTTACCTGCCGCGTTGGTTCAAAATGAGGACATTCTGTGTTTTAGCACCATAGTCGGAAGTCCCATGTCATCATTCGGCGTGATGTTTTTTTTACGGTTTGTGTCTTTTTAAGATTTGAAATTGTTTTGGGGATTAATGGGGGAGGAATGGACTGTTAGCTTTGTTCCATGTGTTTCCCATGGAAGCAAGAAATGGCCCTTGTACCATCGAGATTTTCGGTTCACAGAGGGTCTGTCCCAAATGACTATGCACTCCCAATGTAGTGCGCTACTTTCTACCCATTATGTACTCTCCTCACTATGTTGGGAATGGGGTGCCATTTTGGACATAGGGGCCTGCTTGATTTAAAAAAAAAAGCCTGGTATTATTCTATTGATGTGTAGATTGGCGCTCGGGCTCTGGAACCAAACCAGAACACCAACTGAGGAAGAGAAATGTCCCAATGGGTCGTATAAAGTAATTGTTGTAATAAAAGACCCTATTCACACAGAACTTTAAGCTCCATCCATTTAAGATTCTTTCCCAGTCTTGTAGAACCTCCAGAATGAGGCCCCAAAAATAAGATACTCCTTTGTGTTATTTTATGTTACGTTATCTGTGGTTTATTTATTAGTATGGCTCTAGCCTGGTTCCAGATCTATTTGCGCTGTCACTTATTCGGGCTGTAACGGATGACGGCTCTGAGACCAGGCTTTATTTTCAGCCTCCATTTTGTGTAGTCTGACCTGTGTATTTTAATTTTATTTTGTATGCTTCCCCATAACCTCAGTACTTGTGCTCTTTAACTATTGCGCTCCGTATGGTTCCATTACTGGGGGGGAACTAGTTGATCTGTCCGTGCAATACTAGCTGCTTTTTCAGTTTTAGTTTTTATGGTGGAAGAACAGAAAAAACTAGAAAATGTTGAACTACTCTGTCACTTTACCAATGAAGCTTCCCAAGTGTATTATCTATAGGGATTTGCCTTAATGTAGCAACATGGGCACATCCTAAATGGCTCCCTGGACACAATATAGTGCACTCCTTTCACCTGTACAGGTGATAGGGTACCATTTGGGACTTGCGCACAGTGTGTGTTGGTATGCATTCTTTCTTTGCACAGACTTTTATTTTTCTGAAAGATGATTATGAAGAGGAATGTTTTTCTTTATTGCTGGCACCATTCAGTAGTTACAGCAGGGTATTGCTCAGTTTTTACAAGTAGGATTTGTTTCTGTTTTCTTGAAGCAAAAACTATGCTCTGTAAATGTAGAAAGATAACTCTATCTTTTTTATATTATATTTCTTTGAACAAGAAAAGTATTAATAAAGTTGTTGTTTTTTTAAAACATGTCTTGCTCTTTGTATTCAACTTCCATTTAATTATGGTTTGACAGTGATTGCAAGTTACCCAGAAGCCTTTACACATTTTCCTGTAGAAACATTGTGTCCTTCACTTTCTCAAGTCAACACATTTTGACTCCCAAATTCTAATGGGGTCATCCACAGCTGAAGGGTTAAAGGTCAGAAAGATATGGGGTTGAATGATTGGGTGACTGAAGTTGACCCTCTACTCATAGGGTTAAAAGGTAAACCCTGGCCTTGTATGGTTTCACTGAATGTTAGTAAATGGATTTAATTTAAGTAAATCTATAATATTATGCACTGATCATTTTCAGCAGATGCACAAACGCTACTGAGCAATCAGTCTCCAGTAGTGTTTCGCTTTACTTTGTTGACGATAGTGTGCACATGAAAGTGATGTGACCACAGATGACTGCAGACTTCAGAATCTCTACTGACTTATACACACAGTTCACTCTGTGAATACTGTTTAAAATGCTTCAAGGACCCCGTAAAGGGGTTTGGATCAGGAAAGCAAAGGTAGCTGCTGCTCATCAACCGTTTAACAACTTGTCCCTGAAGCCTTGCTGTTGACAGTTATGAAAATATTTTATTATTTGGTCCACTTAGGTTCAAAATAAAAATGCCTGTAACTCGCTGCCTCAGATACTGGTCTGGATAGTTAAGATTGTGAACTATATATCTGGTTGTTTCCATCTCTACATAGGATGCAGTAGGAACAAGAAAAGGTACAATTCCTAGGAAATTGTAACGTGTGCTTAGAGTCTCACCCACTGTCCAGCTGTGTACAGGTAGTAAGTTTAACAACAATAAAGCAGAAAAACTCCTAACGGCGGGTTAAAAACAGCCAGTTGTTTTCCTGCTCCACCACACCTCGTCGGGCACATCTTGCAACTCAGTAAGTGATACTGAACTGAGCGTTTGAGAGAGAGAGGTCTCGTCTGTGTTTTGAGAGTGGTCTCACCGGTGTTTTGAGAGAGTGGTCTCACCGGTGTTTTGAGAGAGAGGTCTCACCGGTGTTTTGAGAGAGAGGTCTCACCGTTGGTTTGCCTACCAAACAAGAGCTGATGTCACGGTGAGCCACAAAAACTTTATTTTCCTAACCTTGAAACGAAAACCTGTCACAAAACAAGCAACACAATCGGAAACGAGACGCACATTTTGATACCTGTCATCTCTCTGTAGTGCAAGTATTATAGGACGAGTTAGGGTGGCTAAAATAAATATATATATATATATGTGTGAGGTAGAAGTAGTTTGCTTGCCTGGGTAACTTGCAATCACGTATAATTATGCATCTGCCGTGCTGGAGGAGCTAGACTACCTGTAAACCTGAATGGGCAGCAGGTACTGCCTCATCAGTCAATCAAAAGTATTTATGAAAGCTTTTTTTTCATCAGCGGTTGTCACAAAGTGCTTTTATAGCACATACAGTTTCAAACCCCAAGATTTTAATAACTGTGTCGAACCACAGCGGCTAGGAAGAACTCCCTAAAGAGTCTGAATTTTAGGAAGAAACCTAGAAAAGAACCAGGCTTGGAGGGGAGACCGGTCCTATTCTGGCTGTGCCGAGGGAATATTTTAAGAGAACATAAATTGTGAAATAATGTGGGCTGTGTCCAGAGCCTATAAAACCTAATCCAGGTCAGAAGCATGACCAGGTGGACAGGACAGGGACAACCCTGGGGGAATGGTCAGCAGACTGGCAGCTGGTAACTAGTGTGACTAGTGGCAGCAACACAACCAGGAGGGCTTTGGAAAAGGACAGCACTGGGTCTTTCGAGCCAGGTACTCTGGAGGTGAGGGCCAAGACCTCATGTCCTCATAAACTTAAACGGAGCAGAAGACAAGGAAGATTTAGAGAGCGCATTCCTTAGATTTAAAATGGAGAGGGAGAACTGACCCTACACCCGGCACTATATAAAAATGTGTAAAACCTTGGAGCTGAGACAGGGGGGTCCAGTGACACTATGGTCCTATCTTGTGGACAATATCAAGCCTTTCCGGTCACCTCCATAACCCTGGACTAGACTACACTTAATAATTGACCATGCTGAAGAGATGAGTCTTTATCACATGAAGGTTTGCACAGAATCTTCTAACCTTATCATTCCACAGCAGTGGAGCTCTATGAGAGAAAGCTCATGCTACCAGTCAATGACACGTGCAAAACGCAAAACTATAGAAGAATCAGTCAGGAAGAAAAAGAAGAGAGCAATTGTCTGTGGTCACCACCTGCAAAATATTTCCCTTTTTCAGGGTTGTCTTGCTGTTGCTTCTATAGTGCACCTGACGTCACATTCATGTACACCAAAACAGGTGACATTGATTCACAACTCATGATTCCTAACTGGACAGATGTATACCGCTGACGTTTAATTGAATCAGTGTTATACTGGGATGATTGTGTGCTCCCTTAATTTCTTTCAGCAGCATTTAAAAGAAAAACGCACATTACTCTCCTGTACAGGACCTTAATCCCAAATGAATTCATTGTTACATAACGTGACATCATATTCTCTATGGCAGTTAAGGCAGCGGTGATAAAACGAAGAAGAGGAGTGAGATAAAAACATAGGGACAGTGGGGGAGGACGAGATAAGGAGGAAAGAAAGGCGATTGTAGATTCCACTAGGGAGGAGGAGGAGAAAGGAGTCCAAGATAACAATCCCAACACTAGAGTCATTATCTTAATGACCAGCGCAGGCTGTTCCAACATTCATCCGTGTTGACTTGACCAACTCAAGGTTCTCTTCAGACATTCTCCACTTTCATTGGCCCGGCCGCTACACTCTGTGTTCCAAGGGCCCCTGCATTTCTGTTATTAAGAAGTCCCATGAGGACAGACAACATCGTTTTGTGAATATACTATTGGTTTATTCTAAACTGTATGTGTAACTTGACACGCAGTAGAATTACAGCTGTCGATACAACGAGGACAAGATCCCAGTGCAACCCTTAAACCGAACTGACTGTACAGTGTGTTCTCATGGAGGCCACCATTAAAATCACCAACCGCTAAATGTCTTCATGTCTTTCTGGCCAAATACAACTACAGCATGGTGTGAAATAGGACACTGCAGAGTAATAGGAGTAAGAACTATTTACAGGTGTTCTACGCCTTAGAACCTGGCATGAGAAAGGTGTTCTATTACAGCTGCGGTTCCAAATGAAATCCAGAGTCATACCAAAAAGCAACTTGCTAATCCCCACTACCCATAATGCCCCCTGCTGTTTGCGTGTCTCCACCACTCTGCCAAACTACGCGCCTCATTGCTCTCATTTCCCGAATAACATTTGTTTCACCCAACGAGTGTTTCTGCCTTCATTACCGATGGAGGAGAAACAGAGGGCGAAGGGTTAAGAGGGAGCTGGTATCTAGTGGGGGCTGATATCAAAGCTGATCCTCGACTTCACCGGCTGCTGTTAATCCATAGCTGGCTCTCACTTGTTCTACATAACATAGTTAGAGAATCTTAAATCCTGTATACAGAGATCATGCAACGTTTCCTTTTTGTTTTCAGTCGTAGTTTGCGGACAAATGTTTGAGACGAACCCCCTCCTGACAAGCGCATCTGTCAGCAAGACACTAACAATAACAGCCTGCCTCTTCTGTCTGCCGTGTTCTGACAGGAACATTTACTTTTGAGGGAAAAGGGAAAAATACCTGAGGGACAAAATGTTCTCCACACACACAATCCCAACCATGGTCTGTGTTCTGCTTTGCTCTCGTCAATGTGTCTTTAGTCCAGATGCTTGTCTCCTAACCCCACAGTGGTTAGGAGACAGCCACTAACTCTCCCAGGCCTGTCTGGCAGTCTCAGTACCTCCAACATCCTGATGTAGGTTCTCATTGTGCATTTTGTATGACACACTAGGCTACCGCTAACCATCTTTCCAGATGTGATGTGGCCTATTCCTCACCAGTAGTATAGACGCATACACCAACCCCACAGAGACCTATACCTCGTCTGTATTACAGAAACGTATACCTATCCTGTATTGCAGATACCTATACCTCACGTGTATTACGGAGACCTATACCTCACCTGTATTACGAGGACCTATACCTCACCTGTATTACGAAGACCTATACCTCACCTGTATCTCGGAGACCTATACCTCCCCTGCATTACAGAGATCTAAAGTCTTAATTCTGGCATGCTGACAAAGGCTTCAATAGTGTACTTTTGTTCCACAGACATACACATTTCTTATCTGTGTATTGCACTTTAATTGCTGCTTTATCAATGCAGGGTAGTCATTGTATCCTCATAAATCCTCTTCACAGACAGGTATGTTAGTGATTGTGAAGGCAGGTGCAATGAGACAGTAGCATTGTAAAATGAGTGAAAGGTCAGCTCGAAATTAGTAATGACCTGATATTGTATGTTAAGTAACTGCTTTTGTTTATGTAATCTGTGAGGTCATCACAGTTTTATGTAGAGGAGATTAGAATTTTATTCTTAAAAATGTATGTTTAATATTGTTTAACAGTATAACAGATCTCTGAAGCCGACCAGGGCAGAACAAATATTCAGCAGCTTTAATATTGTGACACCTTGTGGCCAAAGTAAGATCACAGATACAGTATATGTTAATGTGTTTTGTTATATATATATATATAAATATGTGTGTTATATTCCTATACTCCATATGTCTCATGGTCCACAACAGGTGACTTCATGAAGAAGCATACACAAAATGATGTGTCTATCCACATTGGATTTTACATAATATTAGAGGAAATAACTATCTACACCTAAAATCTTATTTCAGTTCTATCTCTATCTAACACTCTCTCTTCATTGTCACATCTCTCTCTTCCCCGTCACAACTCTCTCTAGACCGTCACATCACTCTCTTCACCGTCACATCCCTCTCATCACCGTCACATCTCTCTCTTCACCGTCACATCTCTCTTTACGTCACATCTCTCTCTTCACCGTCACATCACTCTCTTCCCCGTCACAACTCTCTCTTCACTGTCACATCCCTCTCTTCACCGTCACATCACTCTCTTCACGTCACATCCCTCTCTTCACCGTCACATCACTCTCTTCACCGTCACATCCCTCTCTTTGTCGTCACATCTCTCTCTTCACCGTCACATCCCTCTCTTCACCGTCACATCTCTCTCTTCACCGTCACATCTCTCTCTTCACCGTCACGTCACTCCCTTCACCGTCACATCCCTCTCTTCACCGTCACATCCCTCTCTTCAACGTCACGTCACTCCCTTCACCGGCACGTCCCTCCCTTCACC
The DNA here is from genome assembly GCA_016801125.1 of Novumbra hubbsi. Lineage (NCBI taxonomy): Eukaryota > Metazoa > Chordata > Actinopteri > Esociformes > Umbridae > Novumbra > Novumbra hubbsi. The sequence continues at coordinate 12,937 of JACXGK010002759.1, forward strand.
CTCCCATCCCTCTCTTCACCGTCACATCTCTCTCTTCACCGTCACATCCATCGACTCACTGTCACATCCCTCTCTTCACCGTCACATCCCTCTCTTCACTGTCACATCTCTCTCTTCACCGTGACATCACTTTCTTCACTGTCACATCTCTCTCTTCACCATCACATCACTCTCTTCACCGTCACATATCTCTCTTCATCGTCACATCCCTCTAACCTTTTTTCTGTATTTCTTTTTCTCTGTACCTCTCCTTTTTTGTCTCTGGATCTCTTTGTCTGCCTCTGTCTCTCTTCCTCTCTCCATCTCTATCTCTCTGTCTGTATCTCTCTTTCTGTCTCTCTCTGGTTCTTTCCTAGGGTATTGTTTCCAGTGTCCAGGGAGTAGTTCCCCTAGTGGTCAGAAGGCTCTCTCTCCAGTGCTGCAGTGCTGCCGAGCCCCACTGCAGTGTGGCTGCAAGCACGTTTGTGTGTGTGTGTGTGTGTGTGTAGATTACGAAATGTGTGTGGACAACGACTGCTGCCGCCGCTGCTGCTGCCACTCCACCGCAGACGAGGGAGGGGAGAGGGCGAACGGGGAGAGAGAAAAGCAGACGAGGGAGGGGAGAGGGTGAACGGGGAGAGAGCACGGCAGGGGAGTGGAGGGAGAGAGAGGGAAGGGGAAAGAGAGTCCGGGGCCACGCCAAATAAAGCCATGGGGGCCTGTGCTGGAACGGCCCCCTGAACACTATAAATACGCTGCGCTCCTGGAGGTTCGGGTTTGGTGGCTGGGGCTTGCGACCTGGGAAGACGACCGCCTGCTGTCTCAGGAGAGCCGCCTCCGTGGTCCTCCACAACGCCGCAACCATGCCGCGCATAGACGCAGACCTCAAACTGGACTTCAAGGACGTCCTGTTCAGACCCAAGCGGAGTAGTCTGAGGAGCAGGTCTGAGGTAGGCCCCGGGGGGAGGGGGGGGGGGGCATGTTGTTGATAGCCTTACTGCAGCGGGGGTCTTATGCTAAGCTGAAGTGGCTGGTGTTGACGGTATCTCAAGATGGATGTGTGTTTGCTTACGTCGTGTCAGTATGAATATGTGCATGAATAAGTGCATGGGTCGTACACCAAATAGAGGTACTCAGGGTGGGGGGGTGGTGACCTTGCCATGGCGGTTCCAAGCCCTTGTTTTGGGCCAGCTGCATAGAAGTCACTGGTGTGAGGACGGGTGGCACCAAGCTCAGCCCAAGGGCATGGCAGCGGTGAGCCCCGATCAAAAAACACTCCCACAGAACCACGTCAGGAGACATCCAGGCTCACTGGGCTGCAAGGTGGGGGGACACTATGAGGTAGGAGGACGCTTCTGGGAAAAACTGTTTAAAAATAGCCCCTGCAGAGACCGATGTAACGTCAAACGAGAGATCGTTCCACACACGTAGGGACCTCCAGAATAACACAAGCAACCATGCAAGCACACACACTAACGGCACAAGTATTCATTTATACCTTATAACCCTAAACCTAACTGGTAATGCCTAAACCATAAAAACAACCATCATTCTAGCATGATGCCCATATCAATGTTTTCCCTGAAAAACGAAATGCATTTCCCCTAGTGGCCACTGAATTTTCCCCACATGTACTCGTGCACACACACACACACACCAGAGCATGCAAAACACATCTAAGATCAATGAACGTGATAGGACACAGGCACTTCTTCTGTAGAGTACTACACACTGGAGAACACCATGGGAGTTAGCATCTTTTTTTTGGCCCATCTGTTTTAAGTCCATTTATTCCTCCACTGCCTGCAGGCCACTCTGCTTTAGTGTTCTGCTGTTTCTCTGGACGGGCTGATTCAGCTTCTCCTTCTCTCTTCATGTCAAAAACTGTTTACAGACGGATTCAGCTCCCTTATATAAATGCCAAAATTAGGGGGCCAAACATATTGTCAGCCCATCCGTGTACTTTCATCATCGTTAAATATCACAGTGCCATGGGCGTTAGACATCTTGATATGGTTATGTACAGTGGAAACAGGAACATCTAGTCATCTGGAGAGGGACTTGTCCATGCTTGGCTATAATCTTGTGTCTGTCCTCAGACAGTCACCTGGAGAGGGACTTGTCATCTGGAGAGACTTGTCAATGCTTGGCTATAGTCTTTTGTCTGTCCTCAGACAGTCATCTGGAGAGGGACTTGTCATCTGGAGAGACTTGTCAATGCTTGGCTATAGTCTTTTGTCTGTCCTCAGACAGTCATCTGGAGAGGGACTTGTCATCTGGAGAGACTTGTCAATGCTTGGCTATAGTCTTGTGTCTGTCCTCAGACAGTTATCTGGAGAGGGACTTGTCATCTGGAGAGACTTGTCAATGCTTGGCTATAGTCTTGTGTCTGTCCTCAGACAGTTATCTGGAGAGGGACTTGTCATCTGGAGGGACTTGTCAATGCTTGGCTATAGTCTTGTGTCTCTCCTCAGACAGTTATCTGGATGTCTTTTCTTCATGCTCATTGTAGTTCCCACAGTGACAGGAAGAAGTGTGAGTTCTTTTCTCTGTTGAAACAGGTTTTTACATTGCAGGAGTATATATAATAATAATTGATTAAACATCTATAGCGCTTTTCATTACAGAAAACTATCATAAAATAATAATAATATATATAAACAGATGTCCTTGCATATGGTAGTTTGGAAATAAATCTCCCAAGATGCCTTTGGCTCTTTTAAAACCTTTACAACTAAAACAATAAAAAGTGATGTCATACCACAGGGATCAGCCTATTGGCATTCAGGGTTTGAAGCACCCGGTTTATAAATGTATATACAGCGTGTGAAATAAGTATTGAACACTTCACCGTTTTCACACTAAATATATTTCCAAAGTTGCTATCTTAATGAAATTCTCACCAGATGTTGGTAACAACCCAAGTAATCCATACATACAAAGAAAACAAAACAAATAAACTCAGAAATTAAGTTATGTGTAATATATATGCAAAATCCAGTTTTCAGGATGATATAGGTCCTTGACTAACCATATAACACATTGTTTACCGCTGAGCTGAGCTATTATCACATCTTTACATTAGGTTGATTGCTGTTGACATTGGCTGTAAAGACACACACGTGACTCAGCCTTGGTTCTACTGGACAAGCCGTGTCTTACCATCCTGTACTCCAAGTTGTTTAAAAGATGGCGAGGATCAAAAGGTTACCTAAAGAGACTTGGTACTGCCCAAATACAGTTTTGTTCTCTTTGACAGCGTTAAGACATCCAATTCAACAGTGAGATGTCAGCGTTGATAAGGGACATATCACATACTCATAATGGTGAGATCATCAAACAGGGCTGGGTTATAAATCAAAGGGAAAACTGCAGTAGCAGTAGAGATCAGTGCTGCGATATGAAAGGAGACGCCAACGTTGATATATATCATGATGAAGAGGAGCTCCCTCCCTCCTCCCCACGCAGTATGATGAAGAGGAGACTCCCTCCCTCCTCCCCAGGCAGTATGATAAAGAGGAGCTCCCTCCTCCCCACGCAGTATGATAAAGAGGAGCTCCCTCCCTCCTCACCACACAGTATGATGAAGAGGAGCTCTCTCCCTCCTCCCCACGCAGTATGATGAAGAGGAGCTCCCTCCCACCTCTCCACACAGTATGATGAAGAGGAGCTCCCTCCCTCCTCCCCACGCAGTATGATGAAGAGGAGACTCCCTCCTCCCCACGCAGTATGATGAAGAGGAGCTCCCTCCCTCCTCCCCACGCAGTATGATGAAGAGGAGCTCCCTCCTCCCCACGCAGTATTTTGAAGAGGAGCTCCCTCCCTCCTCCCCACACAGCATGATGAGGAGGAGACTCACTCCCTCCTCCCCACACAGCATGATGAAGAGGAGACTCCCTTCCTCCTCAAGCCCCACTGCGGCATGATGTCATGGGGTGTGTGTGATTGGGGTCCCCCTCTCTGCTGCTGTTGAATGGCCCCCCAGTGACCCACGTCCCAGCCCCTCCGCGCCCACATCAAGTCCAGATGATCCACAACTCGTCAGTCCAGGGTTGAGGCCACATTGAGGCCAGCCACAGCCGTTTACTCCTCTGACAGGTCTATCCATCTAGACGGAAGGAATAAAGGAGAGGGGGATAAAGAAGTTGAGGTATACAGGAGCCCAGTGAAACAGAGACACTAGTGGATATCTAGTCGTAGTTAAGGGTCACCGCGAAAAACCATGCAACGTATCGGTTTCCTGCCGGGAGGAGTTTCCCTGCAACACCACAGATGTAACAGTAGTGTCTCACTCTAACAGGAAGCTGATAGGTCACTCTCACCCCGCCCACCATCCCCCCGTCACCTCGGAGACCCAAGCCTCACTCTCTGTCTTCCACTCTCTCTCTCTTCCTCCGGCTCTCTCAGGGGGGGGGGCGGTCGATTACAGAGAGAACCGGGCCGGTCTAAATGACTCATCAGTCAGTCAGTTCATCAGTCAGTCAGTTTTAATAAACGCTGTTTTTGTCTGCATGATAATGACCCGATGAACTTTGGCGAAACTTTTCGAAAAAAAACTGGTTTTCCAGGCTACTGACAAAGCCACAGTCAAACCACCAAGGTCCGTCACTGTTTGATGTCTCCTATCAGCCTACTTTGTCCTGTGGCGATTATGTCCGATTGCATATGAAAGCGAGTAATTAGGACATTTTAGATCGAGCCGGCATCGTCTGCATTTTTGTGAATAGCAATGTCCTCAGATCGGCTTTTGGTTTCTAATGCAGGCCTTGATTGAGTTTGCAACCCTAGCATTGAGCTGACCGATATTTCAGTTGAAGCCCAGAAATGCCATGCCTTCACATGTCCACAGGATGGCGCCTTGACAACTTTTGCACAGCATCAGATCTGCACTCTGATGGTAGCTCGTAATTGCTTCTAAAGGGCGTTATGGAGTTATACTTATAAAAGCCAACCAGCCTTAATGTCCGATTGCTGGTGTTTGTAGCTAGAGTACCATCTTGTTGCCCGTAGGTTGACCTGGCAAGGACGTTCACATTCCGCAACTCCAAGCAGACCTACCACGGCGTGCCCATCATCGCTGCCAACATGGACACCACCGGGACCTTCGAAATGGCCCGGGTCCTCAGCAAGGTGGGCCAACTCACCCTAACCCTAACCCTAACACAACCTCTCACCATCATGACGGTACAGTAGGTGAGACCACCACCAAAGCCAACCAAAGCCATATTATATACCCATATCATATTATATACCCATATCATATTATATACACACATATTTATCCACGGTAACAGTTTGGCTGACTGAAACGATGACACTCAATGCATATCTTCCTCCAGCATACCCTCTTCACAGCTATGCAGAAGCACTACTCATTGGATGACTGGAAGGCCTTTGCAGCCAACCACCCAGAATGCTTAGAGGTAAACCAGGAAGCTCCCTTAGATAGTCTTCCTAATTACACGCCTTAACCTACAGCCTCTGATGTCCGAGCTTTTGTTGAGTAATTGCTGCCTTTCAGAGTCGAATATTTGTTTTTAATTGAATTCATTGATCGTACTGTTGCGTTGTTTTCCTCTAGCACATAGCTGCCAGCTCTGGCAGTGGTAAGGCTGATCTCGAGAGACTGACTGACATTCTGGAAGCTATTCCTGCCATCAAATACATATGTCTGGACGTGGCCAACGGTTATTCCGAACATTTTGTGGAGTTCGTCAAAACAGTCAGACAGAAGTTCCCGGACCACACCATCATGGTATTGAAAGACTCAGTCTCGCCCTCGCAGGATCTGTGCTTCAGCACAATATGAAAAGAAAGGCAACGTTCCTTGGAGCGTAGAGGCCAAAGCACCTCCTCCAAGGGCTGCTTCATGTCGACCTAATGCCTTCATATTTCAGTGGATTCATAGCAAGGATTTTACGAGGTCAAAATAAAATGTATTTAAAATTCTTCACTTGTTCAGTAAAACAAACAATCTGTAAATACTCCTTGAGCTTTTTTGGCCCTTTAAAAGGCTCAGTCTGATTGTATGGGGGTTAATCAAATTTCAGACTTTCCTTTACACAGATCTGATTGGCTTACCCACGATACAGTCATTGGGGTATTATATTCAAATGAGATTTGTGACATCATATAGGTGGGCAAAAGTTACATTATGTCCTATTTTGGACACACTACTATGTCCAAAATAGGTATGAGCCTATTGAGCCTATTAATCTATCGAGAGACAAGTGGCGTTCTGTTTTCACCTCCTGTGTCCGTGCGTGTGTCGACAGGCTGGCAATGTGGTGACAGGGGAAATGGTGGAAGAGCTTATACTCAGTGGCGCAGACATCATCAAAGTTGGCATTGGGCCAGGTGAGTGCCCCCCCCCCCCTCATATCTGTTACATCAGTGGTCCCCCCCCCAGAGCCTGTTCATATCTGTTACATCAGTGGTCCCCCCCCCAGAGCCTGTTCATATCTGTTACATCAGTGGTCGCCAACTCTGATTCTCCAATACCTCAATCAAGACACATTCCTGTTGTAGCCTTGAACAAGCCCCCTCCCCCCACTTTAAACTCAACTGAGCCTGACTGTTTCGAGGTACTCAACTTGTTGGGAACCACCGTGTTAAATCTACACACACAAACACACACACGCAGAGTAATGAAGTGCGAATAGGTGATCATGTGAGGAATCCCAGATTAAGCTCTACAGGGTCCATGTCTTCTGTGAAATCAGTAGAATAATCCAGCAACCATCCATCTACAGGGTCAGTGTGCACCACCCGAATCAAGACTGGGGTGGGTTACCCTCAGCTGAGCGCCGTCATCGAGTGTGCAGACTCCGCCCATGGTCTGAAAGGACACATTATCTCGGTGGGAGCACCAACAGAGACACACACACACACACACACAGGGAGACAGACAGTCCTATCTTTTGAGTCACCTCTCTGTTTATTTGAATTGGGTTGGATTCTGGGAATTAAGTTGTTAGTATTATTTCTCTCTCTGTTAGTATTGAAAATGGGCCAGAGCGTGACAGATTATAATAAGCGGAGTTGTTTAAGAAATCTGCTCTTCTTGTTATTGTGGAAACGGCCATGACAAACCCATCTTGACGGAGCGATCTCTGCACCAATGCTTCAACAACAGAGGGCAGCATTTATCTTGAAACAAACTGCATTGCTCTGCATACGTTAGTACTATCAACACAACCACAAGCCATTCAGCACTTTATAAATATAAAGTACATTGCCCAGCATCCTTTAGCATAAAAAATACAAACAAATATTGAAATTGCATGCAATAACATGCAATAACTGCGTTCTAAATGGATGGAGATGTGCAATTGTCTGGTTTCTCACTCACAGGATGGTGGTTGCAGTTGCCCAGGAGACGTGGCTAAAGCCTTTGGTATGTTCACCCACTAACCGACTAACTGACATTACCACCATCCGTCCAATGAATGTGAATGGCCATTAATACAACGGGGGCCTTTTCAATAAGGAGAAAAAAAAAAACACAATTTGAACCTCCCTGAACCCGCCCACGGTTCGCTGCTGATTGGCTTCCCGTCCGCATCCTCAGGCGCAGGGGCGGACTTCGTGATGATGGGCGGCATGCTGGCCGGACACGACCAATGCCTGGGCGAGGTGGTCGAGAAGGACGGCAGGAAGGTGAAACTGTTCTACGGGATGAGCTCCGACACCGCCATGAAGAAATACGTAGGGGGCGTGGCGGAGTACAGGTAAGACGGGATCCAGGGGGGATGCGGTCAACGCCAGCGCTAAATGTGACCGTGACGTGGAAAACGCGGCTTGATTTTCCCCTCAGCGTAGCAGCGTTTTCATGCAATCCTTTCATCCGTCCTTTCATCCATGGGTGTTATTCGATATCCCGCCGGTTGTACCAAGCACCTCCTCTCTGTTGAGCGCACATTTGATCGCCGACATCAGCCGGTTGGCGCTGAGGTTCTCCTCTCCCTCCGCAGGGCTTCCGAGGGCCGTACGGTGGAGGTCCCCTACCGAGGCGACGTGGAGGACACAATCAGGGACATCTTAGGGGGTCTTCGCTCCACCTGTACCTACGTTGGAGCTGCCAAACTCAAGGAGCTCAGTCGCAGAACAACCTTTATCAGAGTCACACAGCAGGCAAGCACCATGTTCCACTAGTCTCACACACACACACACATACACACACACACAATTTAATATACACATGTATGCACATGCATGTTAAAATATGCGTGCGCAGAAATTTTTCTTAGTTTAGAAAGTAACACAAATTCAAAAGTGTTTCTCTGGAACAGGAAAGCACTGCATTTCCCAGTTGTTCCTCAATGGAATTAACCAAACCTAACCCTAACCCAAGCCATGCCTACCAACTTAATAAAAGGAAATATCTCAGGACCTTTGTTGTAACATGCTCTGCATATTTGGTTCTTGCGTAATATTCTGAACATGCTCTGCACATTGGGTTCTTGAATAATATTCTGAGTATTACAATCGGAACATGATTTAGAACATTCAGCCTTCTCTGCAGAAATTAAATATGCAAGAGCAAGTTAGGGTTGCTTAATGAAACCTTGCAAGTCTCTCCATAACCAGAGGATATTACTTAGATGCAGTAATTGCATGTCAGCTAGGAATCTTTCTCTAGACTGATTCTCTTTATAAAGCCATTGCATAATAGGATATGTTATACCTTATTGTAGCTCAACGTAAATGACTACAAACGATCAGGCTTCAGTGCAGTGAGAGGGTTAAAACAATGTCTATCTGCAATCTGGTAGTGTCTGCTCCTTTCTGCTGTGTGTCTCCGTGAAAATACTTTGGGTGTGGTGGTAAGGGAAGTGCCATCAGGGCAGTGGAATGTCAGGACGGCTGGGTCAACTCAGTGCAAAGCCTTTGACTCACTTGGGGTCACTTACTATGGAATTATTTGAATGTACTGTGGGGTTAACTCACTACAGCTCTGTATAACTGTAGTGTTGGGTTAACTCACTACAGCTCTGTATAACTGTAGTGTTGGGTTAACTCACTACAGCTCTGTATTACTGTAGTGTTGGGTTAACTCACTACAGCTATGTATTACTGTAGTGTTGGGTTAACTCACTACAGCTCTGTATTACTGTAGTGTTGGGTTAACTCACTACAGCTATGTATTACTGTAGTATTCGGTTAACTCACTACAGCTTTGTATTACTGTAGTGTTGGGTTAACTCATTACAGCTCAGGGGTTAAATCGCTATAGCTCTGTATTACTGTAATGTTGGGTTAGCTCACTACAGCTCTGAATTACGGTAATGTTGGGTTAACTCACTACAGCCCTGTATTACTGTAATGTTGGGTTAACTCACTACAGCTCTGTATCACTGTAATGTTGGGTTAACCCACTACAACTCTGTATCACTGTAATGTTGGGATAACTCACTACAGCTCTGAATTACGGTAATGTTGGGTTAACTCACTACTGCTATGTATTACTGTAGTGTTGGGTTAACTTATTACATCTCTGTATTTTTGTTGTGTTGGGGTAACTCACTACAGCCCTGTATTATGGTAATGTTTGGTTGACTCACTACAGCTCTATATTCATGTAATGTTGGGTTAACCCACTACAGCTATGTATTACTGTACTGGAACCTTCAGGGAATAAACCCCACTGTAACAACAAACGTACTGTTGCTTTCTTGCTGTAATAGCAACGTAATGCCCATTATTTAGAGAGTAATAAAATACTGTCAGGAAAAGGGATAAGAGCTGCCTGTATGTATGGCAGAGTTCAGAGCTGTTGAATCAACACTTGTTAATCAACATTATTAACATGTTGATGTTGTCTAGGTCTGATGTTCACAGTGCTAACCTGACTTCTACCCATTTGTGTTGTTATTGTATTCGGAACCTATAAACCGACAAACCTCATCTGAAGAAAGACAAGCAAATGGTTTTCTTACAATTCCGACGTTGGCCTGTGGCTTTGCACTATGAGTGTATGGCCATAAAAAATATGAAGCGACAGCCACAGCAGACTGAGGTTGAATGCTCTTCACTCCCAAAACGTTTCGCGGTAGTGGGTGTAGATTACGTGAAATAGGAATTTTTGAAGTGAACTTTACAACAAAAGAGATACGTGTAATTGTGTGATATACTTTTTTTGTTTGCATCTTTGCCGAAGCAACGCCTCTCTAATCCTGGTGGCAGGGCATCATGGGAGTCCAAATGTTTGGTCATCACCCACCAGGCTTCAGGTCGAGCAGAGCAACAACAACTCACTGACAATTTACTGTTTAGTACCCAATGTGCCTAGATCTCACAAGAGCATCTACACAGAGATGTGTTTGTGTGTTGGTAGAATTACAATTCAGTCAGACAGTGGTCCTTGTTGATAAGAAACACCTAGATAATAGTTTTTCAGGACAAGGAACATAACACATAATTTCACATTTGCTGGCAGAAGAGCGTTGTTTCCACACAACCTCTGTAGACCAAACAAGCAACAGATGTCTTGTCTATTGTACATTCCTCACATAGCTACTGAAGAGCGCACCTAGAAAGCGAGTGCTGCAGAGAATCGTCTTTGCTTGCAAACACATTATATGATGATGGCAATTAAAAGGCCTGTACTTGCGATTGGCACTGTTATTTTATTAATATGTGTATAACGAAACAAAGTTGTACTGGAATACAGACAATTTTCTTTTTTCAAAAACAAATTCGTTCACAATCTGGATCAAAGGTTGTTTTATTATTTGTTAAAATAATTAAATAAATTCTAACTAGAAAACCTGCAAGCACCATCAAAGAAAAGAACCATAAAATCCAAGAAACTTGAGACTTGGGTGTATCCTACAAATAGACACACCAAAATTTTAAAATAGAATTTCAATTGTAACTTTTTTTATATATCTTTTTTTTTTACATATAAAAAGCTAGTGCAAGTACAATATTTTACACAAATTACAGAGTATGCACGCAAATGGGGACAAAATAATAAAGGTTTGATCTTTTCCCAGATAACAGCTCCTATCTATCTAAAGCCAGTATGAACATGTTTGCTCTCATCCATTTCCAAGGTGCAAAACGTCATCCTCTCCTAGGACCTCCAATTGAAACAGACCATAGACATGGAAAAACTAGATTGACCTAAGACACTTTCTCATTGATACACATACTGATGCACCTGCAAAATCTCACACACTTAAACCCCTCGTATAAATGGGTGACTCTTCCTATATCCAATACGGTCATTTAGTTAACATACATACATCCAATCTTTACTATCACCCTGTGGCCAAGCCAGAGAAACCATGTCTACACGCCAAAGATCAATTGAAAAACATAATCCGTGTCCTCTCCAAATTGGCAACTTAATCTCATTATGACACCACCTCCACCTGTACACCAAGTCTTGGCTATAATGCTTTGTACAATATTCACACTGGCACACTAGAATGCAATAGTGTGGATGCACTCTAGATTGTGTGCTGCTAGCAAAGACATGGGACCATTTCAAGCCTGGCTTCCATACAACATTTTACATAGAACAGACCACTCCTTTCACTGGAATGGCCTCCTTGGCTTCCTCCCATAACCTCTCACAATAAGATCTGTTAAATTGTTTTGATTCAATTAAACAACTCAAAATAAAAGTAATAAAAGAACAGCTACAGGAACCAGGAAGTGGTAAATGTATGCATAACGAGCATACATCGTACAAGTAACACCCTTCGTTGTCTTTCCCCCTCAAGGACAGCTAAGAAATCACACTGTCCAACAAGGGATCACTGTCAGCAGGGAGTAGTGCGGTGTCATGTGACCTGGTGTCATGTGACCTGGCCAAAACTAGGCCCAGCAACACTGCCTTCCACGAAGTCTCGTCCGCTTGGTCAAATGTAGTGTACAGACCTTTTGTTTTTCTGTTTTCCCCCTCGTCTATGAAACATTCTCCGTTGGGTTGGGGAGTGTGGATGTGGTTTCGTGTGAGATATTATATTACATAAGTACAATATCCTATAGAGCATTCATTTGCAACATAAAGAAAAAAAAAAACATTTATATTTACCCATTTCTTGAAGATATCTCAAGGTTTCTTTTCTTAAGAGGTGCGTTCATATAGATCTCAAATACATACACTGACAGTTTGGATTGCTATATAAAACAGTGACTTACACCGACCGGGGGGTTGGCGGAGATCAACTACAGCGTCTACACATCATGAATTAGTTGTTGGTTGATTTGCTCTGGCTCTCATCATGCCCGGGTCAGTCCTCGCCCGACCTGCCGGTCCTTTTGTTAGAGGGTTCTCGGTCCTCCTGGGCGTCAGGGTGTAGGGGTCAAAGGTGAGAGAGCACAGAACGGACGTATCTCTGAGTGTCTATTTGTCCGGCCGCTCTTCGTTCTAGATGAAGCAGGATGAAGAGTTGCAAGATGACGGTGCTTCACTGCAGGAATGCGGCCACTAGTGACTCCTAACTCAACCACCAAACTGAGAGGACGTAGCCATCTCCAGCATTTAACTGTTTATTAATAATAATAAATAATCAATATAATACAACATATTTATATATTTATTATATAAATATAATAACTAATAATAGTAATAACCCATATTGAACAGCCCACCAACATTACATTGGGTGAAACATAACTATGGGAATAGTGGGTGTGTTTTCTCTGCCTGAGTTGGTTATCCAGCGGTATGGACATTTATTGACAAGACGTCAAACAACAGTCAAGTTTGAACAAAGGAATCCTGATTGATTTCTGTTCAGTTTAAACACAAAAAATGTGACAAAACCTTACTTTTTTTTTTCTTAAAAAATGACACAAAAATAAAACAAGCAACAAGAAATACAACAACACGTGCCTTTTCTTTCCGAATCGCTGAAGCTCACACCAACATTCATTTTATTTGTCAATATGTGTAAATAAGCCAGTAAAAACAGACAACGTCAGCTGTGTGTGCTCCTCCAATGAGCATTCACATGACACATTCCCTAAACAGACGTCCAATAACGTCTCCTCACAGTCAAGTGCTACAAAGGAGACCAACACAAGAAAAAGATCCTACTCAGAAAAGGACATTTAATAAAAAAAGGTAAGGTCTTTTAAACTCTAGAATCAAACTGAACGGAAATGGGGTGCGTCCTTGAAAAAGTGAATTCCTGTTTAGAAACGTGGAACCAAGAAACCGCCTAGTGTCTTAACTCGTTGGACCCAAGAACGTGTTGGACACTAGATGAAATTGAGTGAAGAGTGGAAAAACAACTTTTTACAAAGAGGCCATGTGCAAAAGAATTGATTCGTGTAGTCTCTCTCTCCGTCTTCTGTTTACATTTTCTCTTATATTCTCTGTCTGTACAAACAAAGGATCGACCTCTTAGAAAGGCCTTGGTCTGAGAGGAGGTTTAAAAACAGACCTTTTGGCCAGAACTTTAGACCAGACCTTAAGACCTTTCTTCTAGGTTTACAAAGTGCTGAAGCAGTATCAAGTCTACACTGTTAGTCAACTTGAAATGTGCATCTTTATTAGTTGGTTTTACAAAAGTGGTCCCTACTAAAATACGAGGTCATAATAACTCTCCTTATCTTATCTCTCCGGATCTTATAAGGGGTTCGTTTTCTTAGAGTTGATCGGAAAAAACACCACTCACACACACACACACACACACACACATGCTTGTACACACTAAAACAACACCATAAAACAAGGATAGCAGGGACAACCTCACCTCAAGTTTAATCCACAAATGCTTCCAAATACCTGGATGTTTACTAGCCTTTGTTGAACAGCCTTGACAACACGCTCAAGCGGACATTGACACAATGCAGAACGACCAACTGCACTGGGCTGAAGCCAGGAGTACAGTGCACCGAGGCCTTCCTATGCAACCAGCTGAGGCTTAGAAACAGCATAAGTTCACCTGGCAGCTTGCAGGGCCAGGCTAAAGAGACTCTCATGCTATTGCAATTATTCCGGCTACCCTGTTTGTCAAAACACTCCCATTCCCGCAACGCAACAAGCATTCCGATAAGCCCGACTCCAAACATGTCCGACACACCCCACCACTCCAATAGCAACTCCCTGCTCTCTGTCACGCTTTCCACACTACCGCGGCATCGCTCTACGACTGGCGTCGCTTCTTCCTGGACTTCAGAATGTGAGGAACTCAGTATCCAGCCTCTTGCCGATCTGAGTGCGACGCTGCCTCACCGACAATGCATTCCATTTAGCAAGGTCATACCGGTAAATCTTGTTCGCTGCCAAGTATACTCAACACCCACTCAGCCACCCTTCTTATGCTCACTCGCTCAGTCACCCTTCTGCTTCGCTGCCCCACAATGCACTGCACTCTGCCAAACCCTAGTCTGAGGTGAGATGAGATTGGGGACATTTTAGGGACACAGTAATAGTACATAGCAAAAAGACACGTACAGCACATGGCCAACACGTCAAACATGGGTAATGCTACACACACTTGGCACGATGATGGGAAAGACAATATAATCACAAAGACAACTATTGCACATAATATTGGATTCGAAGAGCAACAGAAATCATGATCCGCATAGTTAACAACTAAAACTACCTGTTTTTTCCTGAACTAGAAACAAATAGCACAAACAGCAGACTAACAGGTTGTATTTGACACAAGCTCTGCTGTTCACTTAATCTGGTTACGACTTTATTTTAACCACGCACAACCTTACAACTTGAATACAACCTTACCACAAGCTTTCCACTAATAACCATTCGGAATATTCATATAAGAAGGCATCTCTACAGTTGGGCTTTGGGCCAAAGAACCTTGCACCATGGACTTTAGCCAAATTGTGTTTGCCATATACCACAAATAGCTGAGGTGCCTTACAGCTATTAGTATAAACTGATTACCAATGTAATGAGAACATTAAAAAGTGTTTTATATCTCACCGATGGCATAAAACACCACAACTTTTAGCTAATCAACATTTTAGGGTTTTAACCATCTGGTTCATATGGTATTTTATAGTATTATTATCTGCCGTATAAACAACCATTTAGTCTGGTCCTCTAGTGTCATCTATGCTGACCCCTGGGTTGCTCACCACTCCAGTTTACCTGGCACACTGCTCTGACTGTGAAGGTGACCTCAGCAGATGGATTTGGTGTTTGATTCTGTGTGTGCATGTGTCCAACAGGTCCGACTTTGCTGAGTCTCTGGGTTTACTTCACTCTCACAGAAGCGGTTCCACTGGAGGATGAATGCTGTTACCTAATATATCTTGAAAATAAAATAGTGTGCTGTGTGAGAGTGGAAGGAAACGGTGCTGAAGGAAACAGTAGGTAGCTGCACATATAAGGCCTGGACATCTAGAATGTGGCTAGCTAGCAGTCGGTGAGGGTAAACTAATTAACAGGCCATTTAAAGGTAGCTAGCTAGTGGATGTGGAGGGTAAGCTAATTAACAGGCCACCTAGAAGGTAGCTAGCTAGTGGATGCGGAGGGTAAACCAATGAATAGGCCATCTAGAAGATAGCTAGCTAGCAGTTGCTTAGGGTAAACTAACTAACAGTCTGTCTAGAAGGTAGCTAGCTAGCATTTACGGTAAACTAACTGGCTGCTGAGGTTCTAGAGAGGGTGGCTGGCTATGGTTACGTTATGAGTACCTGAACTATGGGTCAGAGGTTAGAGGTCGCTAGTGAGTGTTGCGTTTTGTGTATTGTAGTCCATACCATACTGTCTGTCACTGCATATATGTTAATCTCCCTGAATTTATTCAATGGCAGGCTATGCAACTGCAACAACTTAATTGGAATTCAAATGCGCTGAAATGGCTAGACTGGTTTGCCAAAGGCGAGAGTTCTTTGAAGGGACTGAGTCTGTATGTGTTTACGTGGGAGCGTCTCTTTATTTTGGTTCTAACACTGAGGGAAAGGTTTTTTTTATTGCAGAGAGCTTCTTGAAGGAATGAATTACATGTTATTGCCAGCCAGAGAGAGCAATGGGAGGAAACACTTTTTATTAGTTTGGCCTCCAGAGACACAGCTCCCTCTTTCCTATCGCTGGCTGGCCATCAGAGAGGTGTGAGGAGGACTCTTATGAGTTTAAACATAACACCAATACTGGCTCCAAACCCCAGCTACTGAACACGCTACTGAACACACTACTCTCCTTTCCTCCAAACAGTTCTGCTGTTGCCTCAACATTCTTTCTCTTTCTTTCTCTCTCTCTCTCTCTCGCTTTCTCTCTCAAATACAATGATACAAAGGCTGGCTTGATGCTTGTTGTAGCTATAACTATTGCTATAAGAAAGCAGCCCACACACAACTGCCTTGGTGCTTTGCATTTGCACCATAAAACATTACCTGAAAGGATTTGGATGATGAGTGGTGTGTGTTTTGTTTTAGGTGTTTTGCTGTATTTTCCTGTGATGATGCTTTAGGAGGGCAAGTCAGTCAGAACAATACTTAATAAGGGCCTCATTTTGGTTCAATGTGTATGAATACAAAACCTAAACAAAAGACACACAGAATGTCACAGAAAACACACAAACACACACAAACTACCTCTAGTAGACATAATCATACAGTGTCATAAAATAAAAAAGTAAGATGCACTGCTGTGGTTTTGATCTGAGAAACCCTGTTTTATTATAAAAAAATAAAGCATTTTCAAACCGTTTCAGGGGCGTATAATCCCTCATCCACCACCACTACCAATCATCTGTCTAAATCCATCCATCCATCCATCCAAGTAACACATCCATCCACCATCACGTGGCAGCTGCACTGCTTTTTCAGCTCTAAGTAGAAGTTGCTCTTAACCACAGATCTAGCGTCAGGTGACCCTACACCAACTCTGAACACTGACCATTAGGAAGATGAACTAGACACCTGAACTGGGATCAGGGGTTAGAAGCAACATCTACAAAAACGATTCCTATTCCTGACACACCCTCTTCCGCCTAAACACACCAAAAAAAAAAAAAATCCAAGTCAATCCGAGATCTCAACAGGCAAAACAATGCTGGTGGCCCAAGACTGACTGACCACACCTCCACACTGCGTCTCAACCAAACCCCTAACAAGTGGCCGGGACTTGCCACAAGTGTTGAGTGACAGTGTAACAGTTCAATGAAGAGCGAAGCTGAGAGTGTTGTGGGCCAGTCAGTGGGCAGCACACTTGCTAAGAAACTGCTACATTTCTGTAAAATGGGGTTTCAGCTTAATGTGTGTGTATGTGGGTGTCTGCGTATTTGAGTGCATGTGTGTGAATGTGTGTGTTTGTGTGTGCAACCCGGCAGAAAACATATGCTATGTCAGAAATGGCATCCTATTCCCTATATGGTGCACTCATTTGGCCAGTGCACAAACATTATACAGGTTGCCATAAAAAACATGGTCACACAGTAATGTCCCCCAACTGACTACCTCTCCAGATGTGCAAAGTGCAAGATTTTCTTAAGTAGAACTCCAAAAACAGAAAAAAGTGGACATTTAAAATAGGATATATCATATGTAAGTTATATGATTTTTTTTTTATACACATATACAAACCCACCCCACCCATACACACACAGACACACACACACACACACATACACACACAGTGGGAACCGCTGTCAACTGTGTGTGGTGATTGGATATCTTGGCTTCTCATGTCATATATCATCAAGGGCGGAATATCTATGAAACAAATGTATTTGTAAGTATGAAATACGTACAATCCTGGCCTTTAGAAAGGGGCCGCCTGTGTGTACTGCAGTGTGTTTGTGTAAATGTGTGTGTACTTACACATTCATGCACACTTGCATACATTTGTATAATACAAACGTACAGTATGTATATGACACCCTTCAAAAAGGATGTGGTCTGGGTGCCTATAACTTGCATTCGGTCTCATTCCCACAATGCTCCTCCCCTGTTCCTGTATATTCCCATGATCAAAATCTTCTTTAGAATTTCTGTTACATTTTGATAACCTTTAAAAGTCAGTCAGTTGACAAAATGTTTATTTTTGACCACACCCATATTTTGAAGAGCATGTTTGAGAAAAGTGCCTTAACAAAGCTGTGATATTCCTCTACTGTCATTTCATTCTCTTTTCCCCTCTCCTACCAGGCACTTTCTCCATCACCTGTCACATTCATCCCTTTCAGAGGTCATGTAACAACGTCATTATGACCCCAAGACATCACCATCACTCCATGACATCGTCATGACTCTGACATCATGAATCTATGACATTATGACCCCTTCACCATTCAAAAGTGCTGTTGCCGCAGATTTCTACTTACTCCTCAAGTCTAAATAATAAAAACATACAGTACTGTGTTAAAGGAGATTTTCACTTTTTAACAATTTGATGTTAGATGGCTACTCCCACTGAAAGTAGTAAATGGGCTAATAGCAACCATTATCCATTGTTTCAAAACAACCAAACCTTATCTAATGTTCAACCTTAACTAGCTACTAGCTCATCCTCTGAAAAGGAACCCAACAAAATCAAACAGATTATTATTTTTTCTTTTTTAAATGCTGATAACTTCCATATCTGACCAATCAGCAGACTAGATTAAAGCTGAATTGGCCAATTAGCTATTTATCTTATTTATTGGTTAAATAGCCAATCATTTAGAAGGAAATGTATTTCACTGTAAGCAATTATATGTCATATATCATAGGCATCTTTAAATAGTGGCCAATAGGTATGGTAGTGATTGATGATTGATTTATCTTATCGTGGTGTTTTGTATTGGCTGTTACATAAACGCAGAACAATGGATTGCCTTTTCTCTTTGCCCATAAAACACTAATAGGATAAGAAGCCATCTAATATTCTCCTTTAATAAAGATATAATAATAATAATAATTTTTGTCAGCTGGTGAGTGTGACAGGTGTGCAAATGCAAGTGTTTCAATACAACGTCCTGTCCCCGTCGTCTCTAAAGACTCCAAACTGACTCTCTGAGACAACATCCTGTCCCTGTACTGTCTAAAGACTCCACACTGACCCTCAAGCAGTGTCCTAGTCCCCACATTACCTTCGACCCCGGCCCACAGAGGGTTGGTCAAACGTAGTGCATCAGGGTGGCCCAGAGGATACAAGCGTGAGTCGGCAAGGGTTGGAATTCATCCCCTCCTCCATCTTTCCAACACCGATTAGTATCTGTTGGGACTGCCCCTCTCTTTAAAAATACCTTTCCAAAACAAGTGGTGGACTGTCTAGGGAACAGCGTGCCTTTTGAGATGTGGTCTGGTTCTGTCTGCCTCTCACTCTGTTAGAATCCCAGTCATCCTTATCTTCCTCTAAACATGTAGTCGTCTCAGAGTGATTGCAAAACGTAGGCATTGTTAGGGAATAAAGGATTAAGAATAAGACTTAACAACCATAATTGAAACTCCACCCACACTACAGTAAGTGAGCCGTGACCTCAAAGTTTCAGACAATCATCACGACAAACATTACGCGATCCACTCACTGGGTTGAAAGAGGAGTTTCAAAGGTGAGAGGGGAAACATTTGGAAAAAATAAAACAAATCTTTCCTTTTTAAGAAAGAAAAAAACAAAGACTTCGCTGTTACCCAAACATGAGAAAAGGGGGAGGTTCCCACTTTCTGGTGGCACACTGGCACGGCCTGATGACCTCACCTGGCTGTTCTGGCCCTGCAGGATGACATCACCCAGACAAGTGGTCTAGATGTATGAGGGCCGTGGCACGCTGTGCCCCTTTTTAGGGTTAGATGTGTCGTTCGAACCTTACGTCTGAGACGAATAAATGAAGTACAAAAAATACTATAATATTCATAATGTTTTACAGATCTGACCGTCCTTTTTCTGACAGTCAATCGGAATAGATGACATTATATCAACTCGGCCTGTAACCATGGCAGCATAAGGCATGGATAGCATTTCGGTCAAGACCTCCTGAACCCTTTAGTTAGTATAGCCCTGCACCAAGAAGTAACATCATTCACTGGTCTACGAAACAGCATCATAGCACCCAAAGCCTATGGGAAAACCAACTACATTTATAATTAATTTAATTGTCCACCTGCTGCCATCAATTGACCAGAGAGGTATGAAGCCACGCACTTGTATGCCACACACTAACCAATAAAACATTCATTATACTTCACGAAACCCCTCGCCCACAGATTTGTGGAACAAACCCAAAGCAATTGCACTGATTACTTGTTATCTAATACCAAAAATAACTATTACAATGTTATTACTAAATTGGACTTAAAGTAAAGTGATAACATGTAAGTACAGGTAATCCAGACAGACATTAAAACAAAAAACAAAAAAAACAAAAAATAGTTAAAATAAACATTTTATGAGGGCATATTTTCTCGTTTCCATACATTTCTTCATCTCTCCGACCAATTCCAATTTTGATTAACGGTCTTTATTCCCACTCCAGCCCTTCCTACTTGCCTATATTGGACCTGCCTTCAATGCTGATTTTAACCTCCTGAGTGATAAAGGATGGTCTGGGCAGAGTCAACGGGGGCTCCTCCTCGGTCCTCTCTACCTTGCGTCCCTCGGGGGCCGACCACCTCCTCTTGCGGCTCACCGGCCTGGCGGTACCACTGCTGGAGTCCCCATTTCCATGCTGCCCTCCTTTCAAACTGGTCTCGTCCCCAACGCCAAACCTCAGTTCCCCATTCTCTGAGGCAATCTGAACACCTCCGCCAAACCCAACCACACCTCCACTCCTGGAGCCTCTCTGGCCCACCCCGTTTTCTTGCTCCCCATGCCTAGCAAACCCCCCACCACCCCGGGAAGCCCTAGAGGGTTTCAGGGGCCCATGGATGGAACCCATGTTGCAGCTGGTGGTGACTTCCACGGCCTGGCCCTGGGTATGCTGGGTCTTGTTCAGAGAGCCATTTCTCAGGTTCTTCAAGGTGAGGGAGATGCAGACATCCCCCACACAGAGCTTGGTACAGGGCAGTTCCAACAGCTGAGTGGTTCGATCTGGGGAGCAGGAAGACCAGCCCTGGCCGAACACGAAGAAGGGATACTCCACCAGCACCTCCACACTCACCTGGGGTGACCAAATGAGAATGAATCAAAAGAGGTTGAGGAGACAAAAACCAACATCAGTGGTTAATTGAACGCGGAGAAGAAACAACCTCAATACAAAATGTGGGAAAATAGCAAAGGACAAAAACAGAGAGAAGAAATTCTTTGACATAGCAGTGCGTAAGGGTCAACCAGGTAAAAATCAGAGATCTGTAATAATCTGTTTTCAGAGGGTCGCAAAGCAGAGAACGGACAGATGAAGATTATAAGCTTTTAAAAACAGCCCCCTGAGAGACAGATAGAAAAAGAAAAAGGAGGAGAGAGAGAGAATAACACAAGGTTGAAGTCAAACAAGGGCTAACTGTAACACCATCCAAACTGGTGTAGAAGTTGGGCTTGGGCCCAATATAACTCCCAACTTGTTCATCCTAAAGTTCTTTTGAACCTTCTTTATGTTACGCGTGTACTATTATCCTACTCGCACACTGACAGGGAGACGGATGTGTGAAAAGTCCTGTGCGGTTGGAGCTGTCTTTGTAGGTAAGTGTAATGTGGAGATATGGATAGAGTTAGGTGTCAGGCATAATTGACAAGGAAGGACGAGATCATCTAAGAAGTGTTCTGCAGTGAGGCATGTGCAACCCTCAAGAATTGCAAACAAAAGGGAAACTGAATATGGAACTCTTGTATCGCCTACAAAGTCAATGTGATAGAAGTACATTGCCGCGATACAGATGATATTACTGTGATATTAGAAGTTGCCATCGTTTTACCAAAATGAATTGCATTTGTTAGACAAAGTTTGGACGTCCTGAAGCTCACCAAATCACCAGAGTTCTCTCACCTGAGCTCGGTGCTCGCCCACAGAGAATTGTACGATGGCAAAGTTGGACGCGTGGTTGCCGTCAATGCGTTCCACGGTGGACGAGTCTATCTTGAGCTCGCTGCTGATCTCAGCGCTCTGGATGAAGTCCTCCGTCTTCAGATCCTCCACCCGCTTCAGCTCACCATTCGCCAGCTGGATGATGGAGCCCTTGATGAAGTAGGGGGGCAGCAAGGGGCCCGAGTGGGCCGAGGAAGGGGCGGTGGAGGGGGCGGGTGGAGAAGACACCACCGGGAGGTGTAGCTGGGCCTGGACAGGGTGGGACAGAGGAGGGTAGGGTGCCGGGACCTCGAACAGATGCTCCCCTTTGGGGTTGGGGGTGTACGTGTGGGTTGGCGTGGGGGAGTAGGCCTGTGGCTGGGTTGAAGCGGCGAAGTGGGCGGCCTCCAGACTGGTGACCCCGGCCCCACTGACGGGGATGATGATGGGCTGAGACCCCGGGGCCCCCGGGATGAGCAGGTGCTGGGGCATAGCGGCGTGGTACTGCTGCCCCCCCGCAGCCCCAGACAGGTAGCCGATGATGGGCTGCACACCCGGGCCGGCCTGGTAGAAGCCGGCAGAGAGCTGGCCCAGGGAGAGGGACGACGCGTCGCCGGCACTGTGTGTGGTCTGGATGACCGTGTGGGCGTGCGGGGACAGGGAGCTCACGGCCTCCTTCAGGCTCCCCACGCTGAGTGGCGGGGGGAAGGCGAACGTGGAGGAGGTGGTGGAGGGTGTGCGGGACATGGGTTTACCCAGCTGGAGGCCGCCTTTGTCTGGGTGCGAGGAGGAGGCGGAGGAGGAGGGGGGCGGTTTGTCGGGGCCGTGGTTGTCTGGTCCTCCGTGGCTGTTGGGCACCAGCATGAGAGAGGTCCGTAACCCTGAGGCATTGTGGGAGGTGTAGGCCTCGTAGTGATGCTGGGAGCTCTGCTGCTGGTGGAGCTGGTGGTGCTGGGAGGAAGAGGCGGTGGAAGAGGTGGAGGGGGTTACTTGGCTTTCCTTTCTCTCATAGCGCCCCCTCTTTTCCAGCTCCCCGTTGTGCAGCTCTCTGGACCGGCCCTCCTCTCTCTTAGACACGGGCCCCTCAGGGCTCGCATACGGGACCAGCAACGGAGAGCCCCCACCGAAGGCCAGGGTGTGGTGGGGGTCGTGGTGCAGGTGAAGGTGGTGGGTCCCTCCGTGGGGCGAGGGGGCAGCCCGGGGGGCCACGCTCAGCGGCGGACCAGAGATCGGGACGTACTGGGGGCCAGAGTCACTCGCACCCAGGCCCGGGGCGAGGGGCTGGGCCTGGGTGCGACCCGGACCCGCCAAAGGGTCCGGCTTGGAGGACCGGGAGATGATGGTGGTGTTGGGGTAGGCGGAGTCGGCGTGGGAGCGCTGGGAAGCGGTGGTGGGCGGCGGGAGGAGCTGGGAGGCGATGTAGCTAGTGTAGGGGCCGGCGTACGGAGAGCCGAACACCTGGAGGTTGGGGGGCAGCTGAGTGTACTGGAGGGACGAAGGGTAGATGGCAGGGAGGGACGTTGTCACCACTTTGGACTGCTGCGAGGACGAGCAGGAGGAGGGTACGGAGCAGATGGAGGACGGGACCAGGAAGTCCGCGTGGGCGGTGACGGCGGGGCAGAACAGTTTGTACTGGGGCCCGTTGGCCTCGCCGGGAGCGCCGGCACGCTGCCCGCCTCGACCGCCCTCCCCGCCAACGTCTCGGTCGTGGCCGCTGTTGTGCCACGCCAGGTTCTCCCCGCGCTGGCCCTCGCTGCCGGGCGCCGCCACCGGGGGCCTGTCGTCGGCGGTGCTTGCTGGGAAATCTCTCTTCTTGGGCGGCAGACACTCATTGCTTCGCTCCTGGTTGGACTTCATGCTGTGGTGTTTTCTCCAGCCCACTTTCCGTTACATAAACAAACACCTACGGTCCAGGACGCCGGTTCTCCTCCCAGCTCCTCCGTTCGTCTCGGCCTCGATCGCTGTCACTCTCACTGTCTTTGGCCGCCTGTCTCACTCTCTCCTACTGCCTGTCTCACTCTCTCCGACTGCCTGTCTCACTCTCTTCTACTGCCTGTCTCACTCTCTCCTACTGCCTGTCTCACTCTCTCCTACTGCCTGTCTCACTCTCTCCTACTGCCTGTCTCACTCTCTCCTACTGCCTGTCTCACTCTATCCTACTGTCTGTCTCACTCTCTCCCACTGCCTGTCTCGCTCTCTACTGGATTAGCCTAGTTTTCCTTCACGTGCTGGTAATGTGGGGTGGAGCTCCGGGGGAGACGGGGAGGGCTGTAGGGGGAGGTAGAGAGGGTTCTGTACTGTAGCTCAGCGCCTTTCCGACGCCTGGCTCAGCAGGAAGCAGAGAGGAGAACACCTGCCGTTGCCGTGGGAGCAGCGAGAATCACACCTGGCGTTGTTGTGGAGAGAGGAAGAGATCCGTCTGTCAGCTTCATGCGGAATCATTTCCCTCCGAGAGCTAGCCTCCTGGACGGCAGCAGGAACCTGTGGAAACAAACCGACAGCACACGTTACGATTGACTCACTCACACACACACACGCAATGACCTTGCTATGACTGGAGGACAAATGTCACCACGCACTGTA
>JACXGK010002759.1:37455-51334 GCA_016801125.1 Novumbra hubbsi
CCCCCCCCCCCCCCCCCCCCGACTGGAAGAGGACAGTCGGCAGAATCCTCATTAATAATGGACACACGGTATCTGGCTCCCGATGCCCCCGGTCAACCTGAACTGTCTTAAACGCACGGCGTCGCCAGACGTCCCGGGTGCGCGGTGAACACCACAGTGGACCTGGCATGAACCCTGCACTTTGCAAGCCCATTCTAAACCGGCGTTGACCTTCTGAGACAACTACTACCGCTGCTACTACAACCGGGCACGTCAACACAGATGACCATCAGTAAGGTCCCAACATGGTGTTCGTGTTCGTGGGGTTTTGGGGGGTGGGGGGGGGTGGGGGGGGCAGAGAGTGCTGTGGCCATTAAGATTTGGTGTATTGTTAACTTCCACAAGCTTGTATGAAGGCTGACACTATGGCCAGCTGCAACACATCAATACTTAATAAGGCACTATAACTGTGGTGTGTGTGTGTGTGATTGTGTACAGTACATCTTGCTATTATGCCATAAACTTTATAGATTGACAGCAACCTTTGTCTCTGTCTGCTTTGCGTTTGTGTTTGTACGAGACAAAGTGTGTGAGCGTGTGTTTTTGCATTTCAAAGTTGCACACACATTATCTATGGTGTGAGGAAAGTGCAGAAATAGCACTAGGCGTTAGGTGCAAACACACACATAGTCTTTGGGTTCACCCAAATGTTCTTGACAGAGACATTTCTTCTCAAGTTATTATTTGATACTTATTTTCATCACCCTTCCCCCCACATGTTCTATGAGTCATTGCTGTATTAGTTCAAAAGTTCAATCACCTGTAGGAACAGTAACTATCTCATGTAGTTACTTTTACTGTCTCTTAGTTAGAAAAGGAGCAGTAACTATATCATGTAGAATAGGAGCAGCATTTATATTTCAAGTAGAACAGGAACAGTGACTATCTGATGTAGAATAGGAACAGTATTTATGTATCATGTAGAACAGGAACAGTAACTATCTCATGTAGAATAGGAACAGTATTTATGTATCATGTAGAATAGGAACAGTATTTATGTATCATGTAGAACAGGAACAGTAACTATCTCATGTAGAATAGGAACAGTATTTATATCTCATGTAGAACAGGAACAGTAACTATCTCATGTAGAATAGGAACAGTATTTATGTATCATGTAGAACAGGAACAGTAACTATCTCATGTAGAATAGGAACAGTATTTATATCTCATGTAGAACAGGAACAGTAACTATCTATCCCATGTAGAAAGCAAGCTGTTGTTTCTGTCAACATATTATAAAACCCCTGCACCTGTCAATTCCGTCTGTGACTACATCTAGAATATTCCCAACACCAGTCAGATGTGGCAGAGCTATGTGGATACACTTTCTTCTGTCCTTTGTTCATGATTCCAATTGTGATAGTTGATCGATTCCATTGTCACTTTAATAAAGAGATGAAATGCAACGTGCTGAGGGGAGAGAGGGAGAAGGGGAGTGAGAGAACAGGGAGCAGACAGAACAACTTTATTGGTGAGGATGAATGTACATAGAGAGACCAACACATATCCAGCCATATCCCATGGAGTCAGTCCCTATGCTGTCATGCTTGAGCCCCCTCATCTTCTCCGTTTCTCTATCTATCCTCTCATCCTCTCTCCATTTCTCTATCCATCCTCTCATCCTCTCTCTATTTCTCTATCCATCTTCTCACCCTCTCTCTATTTATCTATCCATCCTCTCTATTTCTCTATCCATCCCATCATCCTCTCTCTATTTCTCTATCCATCCCCTCATCCTCTCTATTTCTCTATCCATCCTCTCATCTGCTCTCTATTTCTCTATCCATCCTCTCATCCTCTATATTTCTCTATCCATCCTCTCCTACTTACTCTAATTCTCTTGTCCTCTTTCTAGGCTTCCTCATCTCCTCTCTACCCCTTCACTCCTCTTTACCTCTTCACTCCTCTCTACCTCTTCACTTCTTCACTCCTCTCTACTCCTTCACACCTATTTACTCCTTCACTCCTCTCTACTCCTTCACTCCTCTCCATCTCTTCTCTCTTGCTTTATTCTGCAGGATTAGACAGGGAGCTAAATCACTGCACCGTACCTCCCCTGAAGAAAGATAGAGGGAGAAAGGGGGAGGGAGAGAGGAAGCCGACTCTACTGACCTACATTAGAGAAATAGAGTATTCGTTCACTGACAGATTCCTATTCAACATAAACACAAACACTCCTACACAAATACAATTGTGCACACACAGAAAAAACATACAATCACACTGACATAGAAAGGGACATTCACAGACACAGAAGGCCAGTTTGAGACCTACAATCACAGACTCATGGTAACATGAACTCAGTCTCTACTGAATATGTCACCAGGGGAAGATACTGAGGGCGTCTATAGGTCAAGTGAAATAAAACATATGTATGTGAAATGAGAGATAAACAGTCTCTATAGAATGAAGTGAGGAATAGACATCTATATGTGACGTGAAAAGGATAAACGTTCTCTATAGAATGAAGTGAGGAATAGACATCTATATGTGAAGTGAAAAGGATAAACGTTGAAACGTAAAGAAATCAACAACAACCAGGATATTTACTACGAACGTTTCACACAAATAGTTAGGGTAAGGGTTCTGTAGACTCGGACAAGAAGCCTTGCAGATAGAGAATCTGCCCAGTAACTAAAAGGTTACTAGATCAAATTCCCAAGCTGACAAGACGAAAAATTTTACCTGTGTACATAGAATCGATCTCACAACATATGGAGTCAAAGTCAATGACAACTGCCAAAACCATATATAGACATTTACAACCCACCTGGAGAAATTTTTTAATACTGACCTTTATCGTACCCCGTCACCCCCCACCCCCCCCCCCACCCACAAACCCCCCCCCCCCCCCCCCCCCCCCCCCCCCCCCCCCCCCCCCCCCCCCCCCCCCCCCCCCCCCCCCCCCCCCCCCCCCCCCCCCCCCCCCCCCCCCCCCCCCCCCCCCCCCCCCCCCCCCCCCCCCCCCCCCCCCCCCCCCCCCCCCCCCCCCCCCCCCCCCCCCCCCCCCCCCCCCCCCCCCCCCCCCCCCTCCTCCCTCCACAGTCACAAACCCCTCCTTCCTCCCCCTCCGCCCTCCACACTCACAACGCCACAAAAGCCTGAATGCAGTGTCACCTGAATCTAGCTGAGTGCTGCATAGTTCGGAACATAGAGAGCTGTGTCTCAGATGACCTGTAACCAAAGCTGCTTGCCTTGTCCTCAATCTGCCTGCATGGACCACACACACATATAGACTCACACACAGACACACACACTCACAGAGTGAAGCGAAGTCCCAGGCTCATTGTGTCATAGGTTAGGAAGAATAGCAATATGTACAACATGTGTCTATTTAAAGGGCACAAAATATACATGAATAAAGCCAACTTTCATTAAAATAAGATATGTAGACAACACACACACGCACATGTGATTGTTTTTCTGAAACATGTTCAGCGCCCTGTAAGAATTATTGGCACCCTTGACAAAAGGGGGCAAAAAAAAGTATCTTAACAAATGACATAGTTATTTATCGGTTTGACCTTGACACTCATAGCTTGTGATACATACAGACTTTGATTGGTGTGGAAAAACAAATTCTCAATCCAAATACTTTTCAGAACAATGTTTTGCGATGAAGGTGCTGGGTCCTTGCTGGCGTACACTCTTGCTCAGCCCGGGAGGAAAGTGAGGCTGATGAACAACAATGCAAATAGTTCACAGAGTTTTTTCTTAATCGGCACCAAGGATGACAATAATTTGAAATCTCACTGTATGTCTTTATGAATATGCCACTATTGTTTTGCAAAACAAGAACAATGCATTTACTGTTGGTGAAGTGCTAGCAATAAGCGTTCATTTAAATTGGAAAACAGATTTGACATGAAATCCTAATGCATACAAGTGCACAATAGACACGTAGACGCAGTCTCTAGTGACAATGTCTGTTGCTGCCACACTATTAAGATCTTTGCCAGCTCCCACTTCAATTGTCTGGCTACAAGCGTACTGGCAAAGAAAAGCAACACGCCAACGCCCACTGCTTTAGAAAGCCACAGGCCTTGTGGGTAAAATGATAACCATGATATGAAGGCTGCCTCAAAGACATTGGACTCCTTTTTTCACTCTTTTTGTGCCCAATTCTTGTAACGGATCGAACCCTGAAGATACTATTTAAACCACAACAGTAGTTGTGAAAACAATAACATTTAAATAACGTTATATAATATATAAAGAACATTTGTCTATTCCCATTAGCAAGGAGAAACTCTCACTGTGCCAAAGGTAAAGTAGTATGAACTCATCAACTATGTTGTTTACCACGTATTCCCCAGTTCTGAGTAGAAAGTGATTTAACTCAGTTTTATGGCGCTAGATATAGAACCATTAGGTCCTTTTTCTAACACAGTTTTAGATAACAAAAATGTGAAACCACTCATCTGTGAATTATGTAAAAATTCTTTGATGATCTTGTAAAAGCCTTCGCCCTGCCATTTGCCATCCAGATAAAGTAGTCTGTGTTTGGCATTGTCATGAAAGGTAGCATGACTTTATAATTTAGCCAATATTAGCCAAGCCAATAACCCAGCCAGACATAGATACTACATATATCTCAGCCGCCACAACCACATTTAAGCATCCTTCATACCGGAGGCAGAACTTTTCCGAATTTACCTCTAAATATATCACCGCTGCCTCAACGCTACAGTAGTATTCGAAACTGGAGGCAGAAATATACAGAAATTGTTATGTCGGTAACCTAGTACATCAAAAACAACGCTATTTGCCAATTGCAGCTTCCTCTCTGTAGCAGCGGAAAAGGCAGCGAGACTAGGCCAGAGAGAGGTGAGGGAGACGGAGCAGCGAAGGGGGCTCATACTGTACACGCAGTGTAGTAATCTCTGTCATCAAAGGTTTGCAAAACAGTGTTTGAATATAGAAATTCATTGCACTAATGTGATTCAATGTATATGTAGTTCTGTCTTTACGGTTGTACTAAACTACTAATGTTCTGTATTATGTCATGTATGGTGATAGTGAGGATTAAAAGAAGGAGAGCTGATTCTGGCGGTAGTTGGATCCTTAGGATATTTAACAGACAAGAATAAAACAAGAACAATTTGGAAAAAAACACAAGTGACACACATAGATTGCCTTTAGAATCCACCCCCCCCCCCCCACCCCCAACCCCCCGACATGTTGTCATGTTTTTCCATGTGTTTATTCCATTTCGATTCATTCATACTCACTACGGATTAAAATGCATGAAGCTCTGAAGCACGGACAGGGCAAAACCTGAATGAGGAAAACCAGTCAAGACCGTAGACTTCCTATTGACACTGTATGTTGCCACAGAGACGAGGCTGGCGTGTCAGTACAGACGCCTATGCGCGGTAATGCCTGTTGAAAATACGTGTGAATACAGTTAAAATAAATGGAGTGTGCGTATGTGTGCACTAACCTCCCCCTGTCCGGCCCTCAGAGGAGTAACTACGGCGTGATACATTATCTCAGGGCTATATTTAGTTGGAGATCTCCAGCCTGCGTAGTATGGTGACTGTCCTACTCCTCCCTCCCTCTCCCTGCATCCCTCTCTACAACCCCCCCTTGTCTTCTCTCCCTTCAACTTCTCTCCATTCATCTTCTCTCCCTCCTTCTTCCTCTCCTCCTTCTTTCTTACCAACTTCTCTCTCTCCAACTTCTCTCTCTCTCCCCTCCTGTGGAATTGAAGGCAGACGAGGAGCCCGAACACGCCTGCCACTAGCGTCACTATCGCCTAGTGCTCCTTTCTCCTCTCCCCCTGATTACACCCCCCACCTCACACACACACACACACACACACACACACCATGTATAATAGAGAGAGAAAGAGAGGAAAATAGTGAGAAGAGAGTAGAGAGAGTTAAGTGTGGGAGGGAGAGAACACAACAGAGTAGCCGTCAGGAAACAAGCACTTAAACAGAGTTGCATGACTTGCACTTTCTACACCCCTCATGCAGGGGACAGTCACCAAGATAGTTCAGAGAGACAGAGAGAGAGACAGGGAGGGAGAGAGAGAGGGAGAGAGGGAGAGAGAGAGGGAGAGAGAGAGAGAGGGAAACGTGTGTAGGAGTGGAGAGGAAAAAGACATTTACAACATGAATAGGATGGGTCCGACCACTCACAGCACAGTAGAATATAGGACAGGACAAAGCATAGAAGGAACATATAGTAGAATGTAAAACAGAATAGAGCATATAGGGGACATATAGTAGAATATAGGACAGGATAGAGCATATACGGAACACATAGTATAATGTAAAAAAGGATAGAGCATATAGGGGACATATAGTAGAATATAGGATAGCAATAGAGCATATAGGGAACATATAGTAGAATGTAGGACAGGATAGAGCATGTAGCGGACATATAGTAGAATGTAGGACAGGATAAAGCTTATAGGGGACATGTAGTAAAATATAGGACAGAATACAGCTTATAGGTAACATACAGTAGAATATAGGACTGGATAAAGCATATAGGGAACATATAGTAGAATATAGGACAGAATACAGCATATAGGGAAGACAAAGTAGAATGTAGAACAGGATAAAGCATATAGGGAACATATAGTAGAATACAGGACAGGATAAAGCATATAGGGAACATATAGTAGAATGTAAGACAGGATAGAGCATATAGGGAACACACATAGTAGAAGACAGACGACAGAAGTATAATGTAGAAGCAAGGAGTCAAGTGGCTTACCAATGTGTTCAGAGTTGTCCTCTCCTGCTGCATGCTACCAGCCTGCCCCCCTCTATCTCTCTCTCTCTCTCTCACACACACTCCCCCTCTCTAACAAAACACGCCAGAGGCAAGCTGTGTCTCTCCGGCTCTCTCCTCTCTTCACCCGAAGTGAAGCAGTAAATCCCAAACAGAGTTCTGTCAAAGTGAGGTGTGCCCTGTCTCCAGGCCCCTGTCTCCCTGACGAGCCTCCGTCCACCGGCCTCCGTCCACCCTCTCTACCTTTACTCCATGACAGCCGACAGGAAGTTCCCCCTCTGCCCCCGCTGCCTCACACACACACACACACACACAGTGGGAGAGGGAGGGAGCCCCGCACGCAGCACAGGCAACGTGTGTTATGCAAGCGCTACGAAGAGAGATACGGACCTCTTCTACACACACACAAACTTGGCTCCTCCTACGCCTCGCTCCACCAACTTCATCAGGTATTCATTCAAAAAACACACACGCCAGCTGGCAAATTGCCCAGTTTCACAAAGGAGCACGGAGGGAGAACTAGGAAGGGAGGTTGACATTCTGAGAAGAGGAGAGCTAGAGGGAGAGAGATGAAGGGAGGAGAAGAGAAGAGGGAGGGACGAGCGAGGGATAAAGAGATCTAAAGACATTAGAGAGCGAGAGAGAGAGAGAGAGAGGAAGAAAGAGACAGCAAGGACATTGACACAGGCTGATACACACATCACCTCTCAGACACCCACACAGGAGCGCCACTGCAACACATGACCGGCGCGACGAGAAGCGTCCCTGTGACAGGACAAGCATGTTGCCAACACTTACAGACATCATACCACCACAGGCCCTCAGATCATTCCGGTGATCCCAGGCACAACCGCTGCTGAGCCCCACTGTGCAGCCTCCCTTCCACCACTAGAGGGCAGAGTGCCGCCACTCCACACACACAGCCAGCAGGAACGGGGAGACGAAGCAGCCGGCTTCAGTCACTGTTGTGTTAGCTGACCTAGATAACGTTAATTTCGAAATAAATACAAAACGTTCCATTCCGCGGCGAGGAGAGACGAGGGGCGGGTTTTTTCAGCAGCCCACCACAAAACACACTGCCGATGTGTCCCAGGAGACGGGCCTAAACACAACGCTACTTCCTGTTTGTGTTGGGGTCGACTTCCTGCTTAACGGCTCGGGGGAGTAGGTGGCTACAACAGAGTCGGGCTTAAAGTTCAACCAGCGGTGCGCGCTCCAATCAGGTGAAACTGAAATGTGTCACATCAATATGGTCAACTGTCACATTAGGTTTGAGGTCTCTGACAATGCATTCTGACATCTCAGGTGAAGGAGCAAAGCACTCGAGACAATCCAATTGTCAATGGTCTTTGTGGGTGGTGTGGTCAAGTCAACCTTCGGTGAACTCAACTCACTCGAAGACCATTTTGTGGCCTCTTCCGTTGCGGCAAATTTCCGTCCCTTTAAGGTAATTACATTTGTCTGTTTTTTTTATATAGAAATGGTTCAGTCACTTGAGAGGAAGAGGAGAAGAGCGGAGGATAGTGAAGGAGAGGGGAGGAGTAGACAGAGAAGAAACAATCATGCAAATAAATCAAGAGGTTTACCACACATCATCTCATCACATCATGTTCTAACTTTCTCCCTCACCCCCTCGTCTTGACCTATCCTATGGGTGTGTGTATGTGGGTAATCAACCGGAGGTCATGTGGAGGTCATGTGCCTCTGTCTGTGTGTCAAGGCTCCCAATGGTACTCAGAAGACCTCCCAATGGTACTCAGAAGACCTCGCAAATGGTGCCTCAGGAGCCCTGAAGCTCTGCGGGGGACTTTCCCTTCGCTCTCTCTTACCTGCAAGTTTTTTTCCCTTCGTCTCCGTCTCTGTGGTAGGCAAGAGAGGAGAGCGTCGTCGGTAGCCAGTCACCAAGGAGACAGATGAAAGGATCTATATATACACACGCAGAGCGCAGCATATCAGAGAGAACCCAGGCAGTCTTCACAGACAGTCCCACTGCAGACTAGCTACAGCTACGCTCAGCTCAGCCACTAGGGAGGAGTGGCACAGAGTTTTTTTTGTCTCGGTTCCGTTGGTCTTCCTCTGTTCATCTACTTGTCATTCTACTTCCCCATCTCTCCCCACATCTATATCTTTCCTTCTTTATCTCTATCACAACATGGCTGTTTTTCTCTCCGTCCTTTATCAGTGTGTGTTCTCTCACTCTCCCTCTATTTATATCTAGATTGTTTTGGTCCGTCCCTTACAATGACCTTTTTCCAAAGTGTTAATCTCCAGAGAAATCCAGTCCAAACACCTGACATGATACGGCCCCAAAAAACGGGATGAACTATGAGTCAACCGCTTTGACAGAGAAATCATGGAAATGACATTCCCAACATCAACATGAATGTTCCTTTGATGTGGGGGTTTGTTCTAATGTGTGTGCTCGCATGTGTTAGCGTGCGTGATTGCCTGCGTGTGTGTCTTGCTATGGTATTATGCTCGTCTGAGGGGGAGGATGGGAAGCTCAGAGCCAGGTTATAATTGCATAATTGTAAAACTAAAACCAGAAACTTTAGGTCTAAACTACCCAGAAAAAAATACAAACCACAGTGAATTATTGACATTATTGAACCCATTTGAATGGAAGACGTTTCAGATGGTACTAATGTGTTCTGCTATTCTCAGGGACTCCTCATGCCAAGGGAAGTTTGGTGAAATGTGAGTTTATCACATGGTAGGTTTATAGCACAGTTTAACAGTATTACATAACTCAATGTGGGAATTAGATGTTTTCTGTGACTGAAGAGTTTAGTTCAGTTTTAGTCATAAAACCAAAATGTGTCCTTGGTTCTTTGTTTTCTTGAGACACTTCCAATCCCTTTCACATAAGAATTGCTGGTTTGTTGCAGCATTGATTCACCCAAAAATTGGGCAATGTTTATATTGTCACCACATATACATATACAAGATAACGATAAATAAAGATAGATACATTTTATGACGAAATTGTTGAGGACAGGAAATCTGGGGTGCATTGGCTAGCACCAATCCAGGGACCTAGCCTAATGTTCGCGGCTTGCGCTGGCAAATTTTTTCTTTGCATGCTAGAAGCATGTACAAAGTTATACCGTTTGGGGTCGCAATTAACTAGCGAGGAACTAGCGAGGAACATTGGCCGCTTTTGGGCACTGCATAAACCTCAAGGCTACGTTTAGAGACTAGCGGCTTTGATAAACGTATAGTCACGGCAAACAAATAGCTAAATTGTTATTATAATAAACTTTGGGCATGAATGAAACTGTACGCTTACTATTATTATATTAAATGTTAACAATATCAATATTATTATCAACGTTCATTGTACTTATGCTGTTTGAACGAAACCAATAAATATAACATTGTCTGTGTGTGTATGGGATCTGGCTAGAGTACATTTCTAGAATAACTAAATTGAATGAAACCGTGTGTGACAGTCTCAAGGTACATGTGTCTTACTACAAATACACAGAGAAAAGAGAGAAATATTCTCTTGTGTTCCCAATATAGATGCACAAGGCTATTTCTTTTCGTGACCGAAAACTAAAACTAATAAAACTGAAAGAACATCATAAAATAGCATAAAAACTAAATAACAAAATTGAACTGTAAACTAACAAAAAGAGGACTGCAAACATACAAAACTATATTAACAACAGCTCCGACAAATACAATGCAGGCCTCTGCAACACAGAGACCCCCACTCCACCTGCTTATCAACATGCAGGCTGGACAGCACTGACCGGGTCATCTGACATGAAGCCAGACAGTTGTTAAGCTGGAATGAGTCTCAATCCTTCAGTCATGCCCTTATCACAAACCCTATTCTGGTAGACCCACTGCACTACAACACTGTCCTACTGCTCCCATTCACAAACAGCCTAATCCGCCAGAATCCTTTCGACTCACAGACAGATAGAGAGAGAGTTTGTGTGTATTTGTGTGTGCAGTAGAAACCAAAGCACCACTAAACCCTCCATTGCTCTATAATCCCATAGGCTTGAGTACACAAACACACAAACAAACAAACACATAAAAACACAGACATGCACACACAAACGTGTCCAATCTGGCTCATATCACACACACACACACACACACACATTGACGTAGGCACAAACAGTCACGGACTCAATCCACGGATAAAGCCTACTAAAAATGTTGAAACTAACTAAAACAGGATTTTTCTTTGCTAAGAGTGAGGAAACGGAGGGGTCAGAATGCGAACGTTTAAGAGTGAGGACTATACTTGTATCCCTACAAGTATAGTAAATCAAGTGTGTTGTGTTTACGTACCGTATAACATGTAGTGCCAAACGCCCCATGCACACGTGTTAGTTATGGTGGGTTTTTCAGTTATTCACTATTTGTTCTTCATCATGTGTTATTCATCATGGGTAATTCACCATGTTCTATTAATTGTGTGTTATTCTTCATGGGTTATTTACCATGTATTAACCATCGAGTGTTTTTCATAATGTGTTATTAATCATGTGAGTTAATTAGGCTCTTCCTATCATGTAAAGGTTAACAGACCATTAGGCCACTGTAGTTGAATATGAAGATCTTCCTGGAGTTCGCTGACATGACAACCACACACCCGTGTACATGTAAAGTACAGCTGTTACCCTGGCAATATTATGGGCTGTCTGACAGACTACTAACATTTTGGGCCAAAGGGCACATTAGGGATTAGGGCACTATTTGCAACGCCCTTGTGACATTTTGTTCTTTGCAAAGAACCGTGTCGTTAAATTAGCTCATGGGATTATGTTTGTTGGGAAATTTGCACCGGTGACCCAGGCGTGCTTGACGAGTACTTTGCTCAATACCTGAAGATCTGGGTTGGGGCCCAGACAACATGCTTCGGCTCCGTGTGTTGCGAGGATTTTACAGTCATGCAGCCTGTAGATGTTTGGCTTCTGAGGTACAGACACTGCATTCATCAAACGTATCTAGGTGACCTGGTTGGTGGTGCTGCTGCTGCTGGCTTAGTTTCAATACCTGGTCAGCCACAAATCGCTGTTGTCACAGTAGTATAATTCAGCTGAGCTGTCCTTTGTGAGGTCAAACACTATGTGCTTTGGATTCTAAGAACGATACGAAGCGGAGGGGCTTCACATTCAAATAAAACGAACGTGGTCCTTCCAACTCATCAGAACACAACCATGTGTAGTGAAACGGAGGCGTCAAATGGAAGTCGGGTCTCAGAACTGCGACACACACACACACACGCAAGCATTGTGAGGAGTCGTGAGGAGAGCTTTGAGTGTTTGAAAAGAGGAAGGTAAAAAGCTGGGCGAAAGGCATTGTTGGTTAGCAGGAGGTAGATGAGGGGGTCCCCGTGGTCTGAGTGGAACCAGACAAAGCACAGGACCACGCTGGACCCCCTTCTGAAGACGCCACCCTGAGGCACAACAATTGGCACTGTGGGACAAGAAGCACCACACCGCAACGCCACACACACACACACACACACACAACCTGTCTGGCCTATCGTAATGTACACATTGAGATGCCAGAGGCAATTGTTATCTGTTATTACTCTGTTGTAATGGACAGAAAAGTGGGATTATTGATTGCAGGCATTTTTCCATTGTCAACCAAACTGTTAAACCGGTGCGTTCAGCGTTCTCTCAGCTGCTACCAACACTGCACGCTGTGTAATGTAAGTCTTTAAAAGGTCTTATCGCCGCCAGACTGCACACCGATAACCACTGTTGACGTGGTCCAACGCCTCCCTTCCACACACAAACATCTTCACTGTTCTACGTAGAACCGGAAGCTCTGGTCAAAACTAGTGCACTATGTAGGAGATTATATCCTACATAGTCCTAGGTTTCTCTGGAGCCGTGGCGGCCATTTTTATATGTTTTGCGACAAAGGAGATCAAACATTTAAACAGGCCTAAGAAACTACGCAGGTATAAACTCTGCGTGACATACACACACACACACAAACACACACACACATCAGCCCCAACTGTGGACTGGATCTCTATAAACAGACAACTGATAGCATGGGAATCGGGGGACTTGGCACTGGAAGAGCAGAAAACACGCACGTACGAACGTACACAAATACAGATATATACACACACATAAACAAATATACACACACATCCAAACGAGTGATTAAACCCAAAAGTGTTCCAAATGAAACCCTTAACATAACCATAAGTTTAAACAGTTTAGTGCTCCACGTAGCAGAATCTTTCATAAAAATGTTTGTCATTTATCAGTCACTCTTGTGCAGAACGTTTTACAGTGCAGACATTTGAAAAGAACTCGGAGAAACAACCACAAAGCTTGGTAGTAAGTGCATTCAAATGAATGAATTAACTATCGGCAAAGGTCAGTGCTGGAGAGAAGACCATACAAAAGGAAATTTATAAATGTAACAAGAGACCACATACAGAGGTAGTTGCATTGGAACTACTTCATGTACACCATTGAAAGGGGCATTTCAGAAGTTTTGAAAACATGCAGAGCCTCTTATTTCCTAGCCTCAAAGGGAAACTGGTTCCATTATTGAGGTGCCAGGACAGACAAGCGTTCTGACCACATGGATTGGAAACTGCCCCAAAGGGGCGTGATAGCCAAGAACCCACTGATGGCTTAACAAAGAGGTAGGGATGTTTTAGCAATGGGTAAAGATAGGGAGTAGAAGCCCCTCTTTTTAGTCTGTAGGCAAGAAGCCTTAAAGCTTTGACTAGAAGCCAAAAGAGTGCACAAAAGTGGGGTGCTGGATTCTGAATGAGTCGCCGGGGATTTGGATGACAACAGCTTTTTTTCTCCTGCTAGGTAGGAAACAATGCAAGAGTGTTTCCCATCTAAATGATGAAATAGAGATAAGACTCCCGGCATAGTAAACCAGGGGAGACTAGAGATGTGGGTACACTCAGAGAGAAGCCCTTCACAGGTCTAGGATCAGTTCATCATCCCATCACCAACAAACCGCCTCTTCCCATCTAAATGATGAAATAGAGATAAGACTCCCGGCATAGTAAACCAGGGGAGACTAGAGATGTGGGTACACTCAGAGAGAAGCCCTTCACAGGTCTAGGATCAGTTCA
>JACXGK010002760.1:0-28381 GCA_016801125.1 Novumbra hubbsi
TTGGTCAATGAGGGGATTTGATCCAATATCCTCCACTGCAGTTGGTCAATGAGGGGATTTGATCCAATATCCTCCACTGCAGTTGGTCAATGAGGGGATTTGATCCAATATCCTCCACTGCAGTTGGTCAATGAGGGGATTTGATCCAATATCCTCCACTGCAGTTGGTCAATGAGGGGATTTGATCCAATATCCTCCATTTTTACAGGTCAATATTCCAACCAAACCACAAACACTTGTCCTCACTTCTATCCCTCCCAAAAGCCAACAAAAGAAAATACTGTATGCGGCCATTACCAGCAGAAAGTTAAAAAAAAGAAACAAGGGGCTCTGTTACACTACACTTGCACTGAACAATCTACCTACTGAGTGTTCACAAAACTCTGAAACACCTTGTCAGATACTGCCTGACCTGTTCAACAGGGTTACTCGGGGAAAAAAATGAAATAATAATGAAGGGATATTCTGTGAAGAAGAGCGGGGAGGTTGAGGGACTATCGCACCTATCACCCCTGTGACCCTATCACCCCTGTGACCCTATCACCCATGTGACCCTATAACCCCTGTGACCATATCACCCCTGTGACCCTATCACCCCTGTGACCACATCACCCATGTGACCATATCACCCCTGTGACCATATCATCCCTGTGACCATATCACCCCTGTGACCCGGCTCGCCAGGGGCCCTTTCCCTCATTCCTCTCCTCCACCTGGGCCTGCTGGGGAGATCTTTCGCTCACCCTCCTGCCCAGCTACTGTCAGCCTGGTCGCCTTACGCCCTGCCTGTCTCCTTCCCTGGTCCCTACTCCGGCTGTCAGGTTCTGGCCTGCCAATTTCGACTTGAAGCTTGACTGGGCTGATTTGATGCAAATACCTCAGGGGAGAATCCTGAAACTGATGAACAGTTATGTCAAGTCGATTTTGCACCATTGGGAAAAGGTAACCTCTGCGTCGGGTGGGGGGGAGGGGGGCGTGGGGGACAAGGTTAAAGAGACAGAGGAGAGAGGCTCTAGGTGCACGTGTAATAGCGTAATAGTGCCCAGCTTGGTTTCGGTCCACATCCCTCTGTCTTCCTGTGTCCCCATGTTGCTGCTTAACGCCCCTCAGAAATGCTAACTGTCAGTAGAGGTACTAATTGCAGATGTGCCAAGCTGCCATTATAATAAAATCAGAGACAGTGTGGACATAAAAAATGGCTGCCTCATTTGGGGCGACGGCTGAAAAGGTGGGCATAACTGAATATTGCATGACTTTAATTACTAAGGAATACTCCTTTCAGCCAGTCATGGAGTGAGTGTTGCTGTAACTAATTATGAATGTAATAACACTAGAGATTCCGTGATTGCCAGTTTATATGGTAACACTGAGACACTATAAAAATCCGCACCCGCATCGCGGTACTAGAATGCGTGCAGGCAGTCGTGGAGGGGAGAACCCTCACGCCTTCTCCCCCTGTCTGTCCCTCACGCTCCCTCCATCTCCCATTCTCTATTTACCTCTCCCCTACAGTACACATTCCTGCCATTTTAATGAAAACAGACACAATACTGAGGGACTTTCTCCTCCTACACATTTTCTTAACAAAGCACTGATCCAACCAGGTACCTGGACCGTGAAGTGCAATTTGATTAATCCGTTAATTCACAAGACTAAGTACCTGTGTGGCTCTAACCTAACTGCCTTGCTGCCAGCCATATATTTGCATTACTTCATCATCCCCGCTCCCTTTGAAGTCAGCTCCTCAGTTCGACACCCCTCCACTCCCGTACACCATTTAAATATGCTGCTGCCAATGGCACATCCAGGGCATAATGTACGACCGCTGATATGGCCGTGGCGAGGGGGAGAGGAAGGGGCCCCGCTTTGATGGCCATGCTAATTCTAATACCCCTTAAGTTGTAAGAATAACAAAGTGAGAGAGAATTTATCTCAGGAATGTTGGAACAAGACGCAGGAGTGATAAGAGGGAAGCTTCCCTTGGGTAGGAGACTGGGGAGTAGCCAGTAATTACTGAAGGCTGGGGAGCCGCCTGGTCTCACATGGGGTTAACAGTCAGCGCCGGGGCAACTGGAGGATGACGTAGGGTAGGCTACACCCCCGATATCCCAGGCCCAGCACCAGCCTTAGCATGCTACGCCAGCCCCGGTCATCTATCCTGGTTCCTCCAGCTCAGCCCCGGGCCTCCATCCTAGCCCCCGATCCTCTATCCCGACCCTTGTTCTGAATCTCAGGCCTCCATCCCAGCTCTCTGTCTGAGCCCTAGCCTTCTATCACGGTCCCAGCCCCACGGCCTGTGTGTCAGAAAGGCTGAGGAAAGGCCTGTCTGTGTGATTATCCTCCAGCTACCTGAGGAGGTGTTTGTTTGACATTGGTGTTTGACAGCGGAGGGACGCAGGCCGTTCAGCAGGGGCTCCATCGCCAGTCAAAACCCATTAACACTCGAATTCACCTCTGAGTTTTTTTTTCCCAAGTCAGACCGGTTCACACACTATCTTTACACATGTCCTTACTACTGATGACATTTAAAGGGGGAGGTGTTTCTCTCTCGCTTTCTCTCTCTCCTTGGTTCACTTTTATCAAAGGTTAAATGTATGTTTGAATAACGGGGGGAAATGTAATTTCACACTATTTCCTTTATTGCTGCAACGTTCGGTTAAGAGATGATTTGATCAAACGATAAGATGAAAGT
Organism: Novumbra hubbsi; assembly: GCA_016801125.1. Taxonomy (NCBI): domain Eukaryota; kingdom Metazoa; phylum Chordata; class Actinopteri; order Esociformes; family Umbridae; genus Novumbra; species Novumbra hubbsi. Next base: position 2,693 of record JACXGK010002760.1, read on the forward strand.
GTTTAAATTGACTAAAGAATCGTAGTTCTACAAATGACCAGATCTGCAAAGCAATCAACTGCAATTACAGGGGAATAACAGTGGCACAGTTTACTTTCATAATATTCAACACAGACTCAGTAGGTCCTAAATCAAGACAGACAGCCGTCTCCAGTTCCAAGCAAGCAAAGGTAGTTGAGAAAAAAATCTCTCTACACTCTAGAAACTCTAGAGAAGAGGGGGAGAACCGCTTGGGGTTTTTTGGTTTATACCTAAAGGGGAACTCTTTTTGGTGATAAGTAAAACCTTCTGCAGAGAATTCTATATAGACCCCTCTATAAAGGGTATTTCCCAGAACCCTCACAAGTATTGCTAGCCTTTAATAGACCAATATTATCATAAATGTACGTCAGTGTATAACATATACCAAAGCACTTCAACAGTGCATTCTTGAACTCCTGGTTTACAGGCCACTTCAGGCCTACAATATTAGGGGATGGCTTGCAAAGATATGTGTTATTCTAGTTGAATTCAAGCAAGTGATGGGATATTCATTTAAAATACTGTGGCAGTAAAAATAGTAAACATTGATTACCTTAATCTAACTGAAACAATCATCTCAGTAGCAAACACAAAACATCCAACTACTAACAGATTGAATTAGCATAAGAAACGTTCCGTTATTTATCGTTCTGTACCAAAAATGTATCTACACATAAATGTACGTGTAAATTCACAGGTATATAAAAACTAACAATAATAAAGCAGGCTGGAAAACTACATGAATAGTTCTATGTAGAAGGATCCTTTACGTCCATAAAATAAATGTTGCTTTGAAATGAATCATCAAGGAATTCTTTCTAGCTAAAACAGTTATTAGGGTTTTAAAGGTTAATATCTAATTGGTTCTTGGTAGAACACTATTCTTGTGTTAAGGGCCCTTTTAGAAGAAAAATTATTCCAGGAGTGTAGGTCACTTGGCTTCTACATGACTCAAACCAATGACAGGAAATGACCTGGAATGAGGCAACATGTTCTATTAAGTCTCAGCAGGAGTAATCATTTAATGGTATAAAATGCATTGAGACATATGTGAAAAGGGCCAACAATTCCAGATGATACCTTCATCTGAAAAGCTGGTATTGATGATCCCATGTGTCCATGACCTTGTCTGAAGCGCTCTTCCACCCGACAATCAAACTAACATCAAAGACTGTGTGTGAGTGTGTGTGTGTGTGTGCACGCATGTGTGTGAGGGTATTATCCGTATGTGTGTCCATGTGTTTGGTTAGTCCTGGTGAAGTGCTAAATCTACTGACATCAGAGGACGAAACAGCAACTTAGGGATCGCTTTCAGCCTGTTTTTATTGATAGCTAATAAGGCAATAACACGAAACGTGCGAATAATGAACAGTGGACAAGAATAAAGTTCTGTTCGTCCCCTGACAGCATCTGCAACCACATCAAAATCCCGGTAACGAAAGAGAAAGCACTTTTTTTTTTTCTCACAATTACGGCATTGCTCTCTGCGTTAGCATTTAGCATACCGCAGCACGAGCCCGGAGTGCAATACCGTACCCTGGTCATTATCGCTGCCACATCAACGCTGCTACATGGGACCCAGAAAAATAAGCATTCCTGGTCTGGTGAAACACAAGATGTTCTGGCTTAGAGGGTTAGGAAAATGTCTCCAGACTGACTCCAAATGTAGTATATTGGACATTTTTCATGGATTTAAGTTAAAAAAAAAGGATTGGTTGCAACAGCACCACCTTCAAAAACGAACTATGGGTTCCTTTTCTTTTGCGTGATGTGGTCAAACAGTAACGTGAATCATTCTTGTCTTGGAATCATATGTGCGTAATTTGCGCGGAACAGAGCCAAAACGAGCAAAACAGCTCAACTCAATGAACATTTTCGACAAAAAGCGGCAAGAGAAGCAGAAAGATCAGAGCAAACCGAACAATGATGCCGAGATTATAGCAACATTACACAATTCCAGCTCTAATATACCATTCCAAAGTAATATAAGGGATGGTTCTATTCATTGACAACATAAAACATGTACAGCGGATCGAGTGGCCCCGGAAACCCGACCTAAACTGACATCCCTTCCCAAACGAATGTGAGAGACGCCGGGTTCATAAGTTAGGGGAAACGTGTTGATGGTCCAATTAGGGATGTGCAGTTGGCGAATCATTTGTTACTTCATGAAATGCAGAGCCAATCAAAAAAGATGTGCTCATCACAATCGCAGCTGTCAAGCAAAACACTTCAATCTAATCATGTCGAAGCTAAACAGACCTAACGTGGTTTAGATGCGTTAAGAAATAAACATTTTCTTGTATTTCAAATGTATTATTGCCAGTTCGGGGTCAGCTGTCGGTCATGTGGTGATCTGGGCATTACAGAATGAAATGAACACCCTATCATTAGTCCCTACTGGACACCCTATCATTAGTCCCTACTGGACACCCTATCATTAGTCCCTACTGGACACCCTATCATTAGTCCCTACTGGACACTCTAGCATTCCAAAGTACGAGGAACTTCCTCAAACCTTTAAAAGGTTTAAGAAAATAATTGAATGTCCTCTACAAGGTCTTTGCTGTAAATAAGAATATGTACTTGTACCAGGGGCACACAGTAACCTGGTAAAATAAAGATCTAGGCATAATTGCGTTCTTAACAAAACACAGAGACCGATGTCCAATGCGAGAAGCCTAATCATGATGTAAGGGACATCATCATTTAAACCTGCAATCTGATTAAATGACTCACTTGATATTTATGTAGAAATTAACAAATATTCTTATTTCACTCTTATTGATATATAAGATGATTGTTTGGGGTGGCAACAAAAACATGTGTTGAAAACTGTTGATCGAGACCCCTGATGTAGATGTAGATACTCGTGATGAAAAATGCATGCAGTCTACACAATGAATGAAATCAGTTATTCCAATAACTTTGAAGTATGCTAGATGGAGCTTGGCTTATCTTGTGTACTGTAATGAGTTAAAGTGATTCAAATTACATGTAAATATATCTAAGTGCACACTGAAAATACAGTATAGACTTCATATAGAATTTGCTGCTAAAGATTCATGCACACAAAACACACAGTGCTTTTACCATTGTCCACTGTTTCATTAAGATATCCAATGTTACAGTAGTTCACACCTGCCACATTGACTATGGAACCGGTCATAAGTCCCACCGGCGGTACATTGCAAATAGGAATATGTCCGAACTCCCAAACGAGACAATGCCAACTACTGTGTCAACCATGAGGATGGGAGCAGAACAGACGAGCCCAATAAAGACTTTGCTTTTTACCTAAGACTCAAACGAGACTCAAACGAGGCATGATATTTCCCTCAAATGTATTTTCCCCTCCCGATGCATAGCAACACTGCGGGCTCTGAATGAGAAAGCACACGAATAAAACGAAAAGTCCGAATGCAAAAATTATTTGCCAGTCCACTGAAGTTTCAATTCCACTGTTTGCCTTCTTTTTCGCGCCCGTCGTACAGGGACCAGAAAAGGCTTGAACAAACAGGGGAAAGAAGAGAGAGACAATCAACTGTAAATATGTTCCAACTTCAGTTCCGTGCCACCGTTCGGGACGCGCGTCACCTTACAGGGGAGTGGATATGAACTGTCAAATCACAAAGGGATGCTGACAGAAACGGCCTGAGAGGCGTAGACTCGGAAGAAAGATGCCGCAAAACACCTTTAATTCTGTCACTTCCACTCCGTCATTTAGCTTGAAACACGCCGTGAGGCGTCCCAACACACACAAACACTCACCTCACGCACAGGTAGGTTTGGGCACGCACACGACCACACACACAAAACCAGACACTTGTGTCATATCAAGTGAACTAAATCTTAAAACAAGTCAAAAATAATTTATAAGACCAATCAAACATGTTCAAATGTCTACTACCCTTCAAAGACACATGATTATTGAGACATGAATTCAACATATTCAACCAAGAGGCCTGAGGATTATTGGTTATGATACATGATTCGTTTTCTTAGTCACCGATGACGCAAGAAAGCGGTCTCGAACTGAAGCTTTTGCATAGGGCAGGACATGTAATGATGGGTTGCGTATTCCATGAAGCCCGTCCGCTATCCAAGAACTTGCAGATTCTTCACAAAAAAAAACAGACCACAACAGCATATCCTGTGGCTTTGAACCCACATAAGTAACCCTGGGGTGGATAGGAGTTGCATTCAACTCTTAGGAACATTGACGTTACAAGAAAACATACGGGAAAAGAAACGAGAAAGGTTTTCACAGAGGAGGGAAATGAAAGGCTTTGTGAGGTATTATTGATTGATTGAGTATGTCCCAGACATGCACGAGGAAAGCAGGAACCACGAAAGTCCAAGTAAAGAGTGCATGTCCACAAAGAGTTAACCGGTTTCCCTGGCATTGATGCATGGGTTAATATCACGCCTGCCTAGTAAAGCATTATCCCAGCACCTCTAGGAACAAAAGGCTCCTTTTGCAAACAGACTCCTATTTTGCCCCAGTGTCCAAAGGTGTTTGCTGTAGCAAATCTGTCTAAATCCCAGCCAGCTTGGGAAGGGGGGAAGGTGTGCAGTTAATCCTTTTTTTCTTAACAAAAAGTTCTGGTCAGAAAAGAAAAGGAAAAAAAATCTGGAATTCATATCCCATGATGCATTTAAAGTAGTATGCTGTTGCAGGACCCTCCCCCTTCCACGTTATTAGCTTGGCCACCCATTTGCATAGAAAATTCGTCAGTCTAAAGAAAAGTAGATTTCAATACATATGAAGATATCTTGCCAAACAACTTGAGAATAGAAGAAGAGGTTGGTTGAACTCTCATTTTTAGAGTGAGTCCAGAGTTGCAGGGGTGACGGTACCAAATCTTAACTAAAAGTAGAGAGTATGGAGTTATATAGGAGAAAAAACAACATGTTTTTTTTCTTCTACTACATATCAACTTTTTTCAGTAAACACAGTGTAGTGTGGTAAATACAATGAGACAATCAAAATGAAAGAACTCCAGAAAGAGTTCCTCTGCTTTTGACCTCGGACACACCTGCTCTTTTGGCAATACACAGACACACATCCCAAGGAATGGATGCAACGGCACGTGAGAATCACTAAGCAAGACCTAAAGTATACACCAGCATTGATCACACGGATCATATTTTGAAGTGAGCAAAAAAAAAAGAAAAAAAACTAAACGCAATTTTGTCCAAACACACCTGCTCCTAACCATTATAGACTGCTCAAGTCAGCGTCTGATCTGGTCTCGGGCCCTTTTTCTCTTCCTGTGAGTGTGAGAGCGAGTGTCCATGAATAGTAGGTGCATGCCATCTTGTAACACTATCCGACTGTCAGGAGAGCAAGGCCTACTCAGGCAGGGTAGGAGCTAAATAAGGCTCGTAACCAGGGGACGCCCAACAAACAGCCACAAACACCTAAGTTATTTTACTCACCTCCCACCCTTTTGCCGTTTCTTTTTTTTTGTTGTTGCTTTTTCTCTCCTCTCTTGCTCTCCTTTCCCCCTTTTCATCTCGGCCTTTCTGATGCTGAATGCAAATGTAGCCTGCTGGCGGTGAAAGGGCTGAATTGTGATTAAGAAGAAGAAGAGCTCCTTTCTTTGTTCTTCCCTCGGGGGATGTTTACTGGGAGAGACATGGCGGATCAGATATGAAAGACATTCAGGTCAGCATTGATGTGAGCGAAAGTGAAATCATACCTAAGGCATTCCAAAGACCGCGGTGTCAGGGTTCAGCTTACGGTGCCAGTACTGTGTGTGTTCTTCCCGTTAGGCGAAAATATCTTCACAAGCCAGAGTGGGAGAAGGAAAATTAAAAAATAATAATAAAATAAGAATGGGGATAAATAGGGGAGATTTAATAGAAAATATATATAAAAATGGTATCCGTCCAAGTTGTTTTGAATGATTTCTTTTTTTTAAAGGTCTGCAGTATATAATGGATTGTATTTTCTTTCTGTTATAATTATAATTTTTTATATTCAGAAAGTTGTCAAATCCAACAGGTTCAGATTTGACAAGAGGTGGTTGTTTAACTACAGTACTCTAACAGAAGCATATATTTTATGATGACTTGCTTTGATAAAAAAAAAGGAATACAGAAATAAATATCAAACTGCGGTCACGAAACGCCGTTACTCTATTTGTTTTTGCAGGAATCAAAAGGGCAACAGAGGTCCCAGCTAAACTGCCAGAAGTCCTGATGTCATGACAGGCCGGTCCTAAAACACACTGTACATCCTCATCACGCTGTAGCCGTCATCGCCAGATACCATCAGTCGACGTGTCTAAAGTCAACAGTACAACAATATCCCATCGTACGGAAAAAAAGCTTTTCTAAAGACTCTGTTCTCTGGGAGTCCCGCTGGACACCTCGTACCTCATCGCCACCATACAAACAGCGCAGCCCCCTGCTGAAGGGAGATTATTTCCTGCTGGCTCCCAATATCTGCCGTAATTATTTCACTTGCTTAAACAAAATAATCCATTTCTAAACACTGATGCACCGCAGCAACACCGCCCTCTCCGCCCCCAGCCCACCCTCCAACCCCCCCACCCCCCCCCACCCCCCCAGAATGAAAAAGCCATCAAGGTGTCTAGGTTCGGCTGCTTAGACAATGGTACCCTAGTGAGACCGGCAGCATGAATGGTACATTGGACTACCCAGCTCCATTGACGTTATAAACATGTAAATGAAACACATTACGACAGACTATCAATTGTCCGTGAGCGCTGGCAAATCTGCCCTCCTCTTCCCTGTGACAGCAACAAAATACTGCCTACCTTTTTTTTGGGGGGGGGGGGGGGCGACACATTTATGAAAAGGGAAAAAAGGGGGTGAGAAGGAAAAAGGGGAAGGGGAGCCTTTTCTCTCGACTGGGGAGTAAATGCACCTTAAAAGCAAATGAATAATAGAGATGGACAAAATGTTTCGACTGGAAGGAATCTGCTATTGTTTGGGCTGAAAGCAGGGCTGGGGCTAGAGAATTAGTAGGCCTCCTTTATACCTTTAGCGAGAATGCATGCAAGCTTTTATAATCACATCCACAGCATTGTATTAAACACTTGGAGCCAGAGAGAGAGAGAGAGAGGGATAGAGAGAGAGAAGAGGGAGACAAACAGACAAACAGACGAGATAGACACGATTGACTGACAGACTTAGAAGCTTCTTCTGATTTTGCACCTTAAATGATGCAATCAACATATACTGGTGCATGGGAACATATGTTGTTGAAAGCCTTTCTGTTGAAGGAAAATGAATAGGTCTTTGTATTACATGAAATATAAGAGCACGTGTAGGGTGCCTAAGAGGAAACACAAGTGCTACCTATGTATTTTAAAACTCTGCCAAAATGGCGTTGTCTTTTGTTAATTATCATTATCAACACTGGCTGGACCGCGACACACGACACACACTGCAACACTGCTTCGGTTGTAGGTAAACACAACGCGACGGGTGGAGAGGCTGATCTGTAATGTGTAATGCACACAGAACATTCGTCTGTACCCTCAGCGAAGAGACTTCCGCCTTTCGCAGTGAAAAAACGTAGGACGCCGGCATGCCATCCCAAAGTACTCCTTCACAACAGCACCGGTTGACTAATCGTGTTAAAAGGGGACAGGGCTTGTGGAGCACTTGGCCAGCTGTACTTACAAACGCGGGGTAAGGTAGACCCTCACAGCAGGCTCTGACCTGCAGCACCTGGGAAGTCCAAGAGGGGAGAAAACTGCAACAAACTGACGGGTGGCCAATATCAAGTTGCACCAAATTTTAAGAGTCAGTGTGCACTCTAAAGACGTGGATGTGATATAGGGCGGTACAGTATTGTGTGCGAAGTAGCCACTCTATAAATGTGCTGTCAACAAAAAAGGTAGGTAAATACTGCATGTAGATCTTATCTGACTAAACAAATAGAAAACCAATTAATAATCAAGTACATTGTGACCAAATAACCCGAAATTACATCTGAATAACTTGACCTGCAATTACATAATCTCACTCTAAGGCCTAATTCAATATGCATAATGTATTGCTGAATGAAAATCATACTCAAATAAATTATATAAATGTATATTCTACAAATACAAAATGAACACGGTCAACATACCAATATATGAAATAGTCGGTATTTTAATGGTCTATTTTGTTGTTGTTGTCTCATTTAGGTTCAAGGAATCGGTCTGTATGGTCAGACAGACAAGCTAAGCTTCTATGACATGTCTCAATGAATCCAGGGGGGTAAGAAAATCCCATCAATCCGAATAGCTAAACCACAGCATTCCCAAAGGTGAGAAAATTGAAGGCACCCTATGAACAAGAAATTAACGAGGGTCAACTACGTAATCATTATCACGGTTTATTCAAAATAACGGTAGAATCCAGAATGTCTACTTTCGGCGTCTGTAGTCGGTTAAAAGCACATTGTACAACGCATCCGCGCTGAGAGGGAAGCGACTAAAATAACATGCTAATTATTTGTGCACAGTGTGTGAAGATGCCTTTTTCTGGCAGTGGCTGCATGGATATGAGAGATCTTTTTACTGAATAATGCAAATGTCAATCATTAGGTGTGTGCTTTTGACAAAACCATTTCAACAGCAGTGTACTAAAATAATCCAAACTTTTTTACCAGAACAGGTGGGATCTGATGCTCTGAGGCAAAAAAAAAACAACTCCGTGGGTTTTTACATTCTTCGTCCCCTAAAAACGATAGTAAAAAGAGGAAGCTACTTTGTAACCCACTTTCGTTCTTTTGTTATTGAGGACTACAGCGAGCTTGAAGCTACACTTGTAAGCATCGATGACTCTGCTTCAAATGATTGTAGGAAATCAATACAGATCATTTGATAACGAAAAACATCCACATACTATGAGATATATTGCAAACTGAGCGAGTCGCCTAAATAAACATAACTGATGCGCGTTTCATGAGACGACGTAGTACGTCTGAGACAGAAAATCCCATTATTAAAATGCGAACTAGTCCCGTGTAAGAAAAGATCTCGGGACCCTAGACATGTGGTGGTGCGTGGGCTTCTTGTGCACGGGTGTATATTCAACAAAAGGGAAAAGGACAAACATCTATTCACTAATAGCCCTCTCCAAAATGGCTCAGTAACTGCAGCATGTTACACAGTTCGGTGGATGGACAATTGACAATCGAGTGACAAACGTTTCCTTCAACGCTACTTGCTACATTCAAGCACTCCATAACGCGTTGACTGCACAAAAAAATAAATGACACACTACCCGTCAAAATACCCATATTATTTGCGCACATGTCCGTCTTATTTGTTTATTATAAATGTGAAAACTAAACTATTAGGTTATACACAACAAATTGTCCAGCCATGTTCTGTTTAACATGCTTGTCAGCTGCCAACGGTGTGGGACACCAATCATTCCCTGTAGGGGACTTGGTTTCGAGAGAAAATACAACACGATAAACCCAACAAGCCAATAACTTCTACACGCATAAAAAAGAATTAAGTGAATATCAAAATTATATATTCAAACGTGCGTGTGTATATGTGAAGTGTAGCATCCGTAGCAACATCTAAACAAATGATAAAACAATTAAATCTACAGGTAGCTTATGTCAACTACAGCCTACAAATAAAACCTGTCCTCATCTAACGGTTTTGTCCCGTTGGGAAATAGCGACTGAACCGTTATGAGCAGGGAAACTTTCTGACATTCCCCCCACTCCTACTCATTCGTTTTGCACAACCTTAAACTAGCCTACTCTCAACTTATTACAACTTCCGTCAAAACGGCTCAGTAACATTTACAAAATGGGCTAAGGTGGTATGCTACGTATTTAATTTCACAACAAGAGGATAGACAGTCCGGTCGGTGTACAGTAGACTACAATACGGACACATAACGCACAATTTCCCAGTCCTTTTTCCTGTGAGACTAGAGTAGAAGAGAACACCGATTTGGCGATTCCTATGCAGCCCGGCTGAACTATCAGTCACCGTGACATCATTACAGCAATTGATGCTCAACAAATATAATTTGCAAATGACAGTTTGGAATTTCCATGTGTTTTCTTACCGTTTTTCCTTCTTGGATTGGCTTGTTTTCTCCTCTTACACCTGGGGCCATCCGCCATGATCTCGTGCTTCATTGATAAGAGTGGATCAGATGGCAGCTCGCATGGACTCGACTCCTTGAATCAGCAGCAGCACGCAGGCTCAATATCTAACAACCAAACACAGGCAGCAACAATGTGGGTACACGGACTGACTAACTGGGATCCTTGAAAATATCAGGAACAAAAAATACAATTCAATATAAAAATTAAACAACTAAATGAAATCCATGTTTTACTCTTCAGCCTATTCTTGTAAACTGTGTGAAGGTCTATTAATGTTTTTGTTGATTTGTAAAATGCAAGTGATCGAGGTGATGGTAAGTGGAAGGAACATTGACGACGGGAAAAGAGAGAAGGCTAGCGAGGGGGGACAGGGAGTTACACCTTCACTATGATAGGCTGTAATTCACAACGACTGGCCATGCAGTTAAACATGCGTTTTACATTGTGTTAATTTAAATATGAAAACTTTGACCGTTCGTCTTTACTTTTGTTCTGTTTTCTTGGATGTTCTAATAAAATAGCTATTATTTACCAAAAGTTGATCGATTTGTTTGTTTTCGTATTTTTTTTTTTTTACTTACCGTGTTCAATTAGTTTTCTTATCTATATTGCTGACAAATGCTATGTTAAATTTATGAGTTAAACGATATTAAGCGTTCTGTCAATTCCGACGTCAGAAGGTCTAACAGTCGGGCCAGAGGTTGAAAGAGCAGTTTCACTCCGCCTATATGAATTAGCCAAACACATGACAATAAAAATGAAGAGGATAGTAAAAAGCGACGTTGTTAAATACGCAAATGTTTTTGGCTAAGTCCTCCACGTTTAAATTTCGAAATGTGGTAATTAAAGATTAACTTTCGTCAGCATGCAGATTTTAAGTCAACGCCGAAAATACGTGTAATGAAATGCACAAGTCAGTGAGAACATACCAGAAAAAAAATCAAGCTTTCTTTCCACGGGGTAATCGTGCGAAATTAGTGTTATAATGTTGTGTTAGACTATTACGGCCAGTGAACGACAAATGACAGGAAAAAAACAAATAAGCACACAGGCATTACCACAAAATGATGTGTCAACGAAAATACAATTATCCAAACAGGATATTAGCAATAGTATGTCATTATAGCCTGACCAATATAATATAAAACATGTTGATGTGATAAGCGACTGTTTACCATATTGCAACTGCAACTATGAAGCTCAATCAAACCAAAGGATTGCATACTGAAAGTCACTAATAAAAACGAGCTGAATACAAAAGACTCAATGCATTGCTCGGTGAAAGTGCAAAGCTGAATGAGGCCGCCTTGTGATTTAAATATGTATATATATATATATATATATATATATATGTGTGTGTGTGTGTGATTTGGTTGTTATAATTAGGCAATTTACCCAATTCTACAAAACGGCATCTTCTTTGAAGCGCACTGCAAACAAGATACTTTCCTTCGGGAGTAGGCTAAAGCGCACCTCTACTTTTCCACCTGTGCAGGTAAAGAAAGTTTAACGCTAAAGATATATTTCCCATAGCAACAAACCTCCCATCAACACAACCCGTCGCAATATCTAACATCACATTACCTGGTAACTTTTATTAGTCGAAGTAATGAAATGGACACGTACCTGATTTCGTATAGCAGTATATTTTCGGTTGAATTAGGTTGGTGATAACACAACACTGTAGCGGTAAGTAATTGTGGAGAAATGTGCAGGGATCCTTGCAACGATAATAAAGCCTTAGAAATAGGGGTTCGGGAGGACCGTTATTCCTGCTAGGGCAGGTTAGAACTGATCTCTTTCAGACACTCCAGGAAACAAACCTGGGGACGGACTGACGTGTTACGCCTCTTCTAATGACATTTTTTTTCTTTTTCTTTTCTGTAATACAGAGAGGAGAGAACCAACCCTGGGACACGCGCCACCTATCTTCACAGGAGGGGATAATTGAGCAGGACCAAACGTGAGCATCTTCTGGTAAACGTGATATGCTTTTTTTTCTCTCCCGTCTTTTTCATCGGAGTGAAATGTATACTGTGGCTGTCGGACTCTGACTACCATGTATAGCAGCCGAAGAATCAAGAGTGTTTCTTTTTTCCGAGGAAGAAAAGTTAAACAGCTCTTCTATTCAACCCTCAATGACCACAACTGAAATGGAGGAAAATGAATGAAATTATAGTGTTGGCAAGTTTTATTGAACCTCGCACAAAGACTATCGAGGATGAAAGGGCAGCATTTGTTAAGGAAGTGAGCATCAGAGGTTTGGGTTGTTAATATTTTATATTTGTAAACGTTTATTTATTTGCCTTCCCCATGGACGTGTGCTTAGATCTTTTTACAATGTAGCCCTATGAGTGGAGCGTGCCCTATTTTCCGCCTACATGTAGAGCGAGAGATGGTAGGACAGATTGAGGTGCACGGAGACATTTCTCGCGGGTGCCAAGTGGAGCCAGGTGCTATTCTGCACTGTTAAAAAAGTTGGGTGTCAGATTCTCTCCGTGTGTTTTACAAACTCAGTAGGCGCACTCTCACCGCTAACTAGGAAATGGTGTGTCAACTCAGTCAGTTACTTAATCAGTTTGTTTGTTTATTAATATTATAATTATTTCACAGGTGTTAATCATTATTACATTGACTCGTATGTTTCACTCCTTTGCTACTTAATGACTGGATATACCTCAAATTAATGTTTCTCTATACGATTTATTTATGTAACCCGTTGCCTTGTTATGCAGCTTTTTCAATATCTGTCTCTCACTGTCGAGGGGGGCTCCACCTTAGCAACGCTGTGATTGGTTATGTAAATAAAGTATTATATTTTCTGTCCTGTCTGTATGCAGTAATCAACTGTATGGATAATTAAATCATCAATCAAGAGGCTCGACTGTGATGCCTTTGTCCAAAGCCAATCAGATTCCGGAAAGCCCGGATAAACAGTTTGAGAGAAAAAGGTGCTAAAATATTTAGCGTTAAAAAGAAAGAAAAAATGATGATGATGATGGAGATTACTATAAGATTATTCACGTAATTATTTGTATTTACGAATATATAACTATATTATTATGACTACTTTTTTATGATCATTTTTATTGTTACTATTATTATAAAAGTCGGCCTATTGAACAGTCGGCCTAAATTGACACATATACGTATCCAGTACTGTTACACCCTTTTTTCATTAACTAGGTTTTTAACAGTAGTTTGTGCAGGGTTGTGATCGCGATTTTTTTCCGTCGGGTAAGTAGCCTACCCCGTGCTCAAGTTGTAGGCTCCCTAAGAGTTTTTGTGTGTTGATTATTTGACAGCATGTGTGTATGCGTGTGTTTATTCGCGTGTGTGCTAGAGAGAGACATAACGTTGCAGACTGCTGTTTCGTTTCGGACATTGACTGCAAATAGTACAATGGCATGTCAGACGAAGACCCAAAGTCATTCATTTTTAGTGGGCGCTGAATATACTGCATGTTAAACCAGTCCAGGGTCTGTCTGACTCGCCCCCCTTCCACCCCCCCACCCACTCCTTTTTGTTGAATATTTCATGGAAACATACGGCGTGAAAAAGGATTACTATCTATATTTGACCTATAGGGGGATGTTGGAGATAATTAATCTGAGAGAAAACAACGTAGTCCTCTCTCTAGAAAACGATTGACTGCTTGCACATGTCACTTTTGCTGCAATTAATTATCACTAGGACGCCATTATCAGTTTTATAGTAGCTAATTAATACTATTAAGTTATTAGGTTGGGATGCTGTAAATAAAGGTGGCCCCATATTACATTTAAATAAAACAATTCGGACGTAAAAATATGTAACAGTTTTATATGGATGGACAACCAAACTGTCATAGAAATTAGACAATAATATCAATCAGTTGGTCTCAAACTCCCACCAGCGGGCCAACTATATGGCAGGGAGGTATAAGAACCAAGTTAGGAGGTTGTTTGAATACAAGGCATTTTTCTGCTTACCGAAATAGAGCTTCACCGCACAAGATGCCACTTCTCAAATGCTGAATACATTTCACCGCTCTAGTATGACGGTGTTTTGCCCAACTGTCAAATCGTACCTTTACCAATACAGTTGTTCAGTTAAACATCACAGTAATAATCGTTAAGCTATTTCATGATTAGAAAGTACAAACATTGCTTCTTTTCTACTCGCAACTGTCTCACGAAAACCCATTTCTAGTCCTGGGACTCAGGGATTACGTTGGGAAAGGCGTAGCGAAACATGATGGGGTCGCTCCCTAGACATGTTACATCTGTGCAGAAACGTAGGAGGACGCACAGGTGGCGGGGGAAATATTGCATCTGCATGGAATCCCTAATCTAAAAATTACTGGGAAGAGAGGAATAAGAGAAGTTAGGGTTAGGATCGTGTCATTTCCTGTGAGAATATACCAAAAAGCATTGCGCGTTTTGGTTAAGTTATGTTCAAGACAATTCACTGTCTAACATATATGATGACTACTTACCACGTTTAGATCGAATGCAGCCCTCGCGGTGTACCTGAGGGCCTGAGTAGCCTATTCATTGGAGACACTTGCAACTTAACATGTTTAAGATACAACAAAGTTAGAGCCTAAATAAAAACAGATTCCACAAGACATCTTTCCCAGATCACATATGTACATACATATATATATATACATATATATATATATAGAGAGAGAGAGATATATTGAAATATATATATATGTATATATATATATATATATATGTATATACCTTCACTGTACAGATGTATTTAATTTATCTGTTTCTTACAAAACACTGACATCAATGATGACCACAGTAATATGGGCCCTAGACCTCTTTATGGGACACTGTGCTGTAATCAGATAATCCCACTGCTGTAAATGGTTGTAGATAGTATAAGATGTTATGCTCTGCCGTTGGTGTGCAGAGTAAAGAACATGATAGATTGATGGACAATTAGAGAACAGAGGCGACCGAGTGTGTGTGATCTTCTGCGGAAGAAGTCTCCGACATGCAAAATGAATTGAGTTTACATTTACTACAGGCCTTAAAGGCAAATGAACACTTCTTTGCTTGTGCATTTCTAAAAAAAAAAGCACTTCAGATGTTTCTGAGTCTATATAAAAGAAAGAGGGGGAGATAGATGAGAGAAAGAGAGTTCACAACTATACCAGCACAGATTGCACCGAAACAAAATGCTTACATCAAAAACATATTGATTTTTCTTATGTTGGTTGCTCTTGTTAAAATCAACATAGTGGTGGCTATATCTTAGACTGCAAATGACCACTTGATATATTGAACAGCTCATAAAAGACAGATCAGATGTTCTTTTAAAAATGTTTTATCTTTCTGTGGAAAGAGGTCAGGTCCCCAGTGACCAGAAAAGTAACAGCTTGATGGAGGAAGGCCGTGAGGGACTTAGAAATACTAGAATATCTGTATTTATATTAGGATTTTCCTTCTTTGTGAAGCATACCGCATCCACTTAAAAGAGAATTGACAAAGGTTTGTCATTTCCTTTTACAGAAAAGTGTGTTAAACAAGGTAACCTTCTCTGCAAAACAGGAAAACTTAAATTTCTGTCTTGACTCAAAAGATGACTTATCGCTCCCAGGAATGAATAATTGAAGGTGTCTACGATGCATTATTAATCAAACATTTGAATAATTGTTGTATCTCTAATCTCTACACACATTTGCATATCAGACTTTTAATGTCTGCGTATATATGACACTGGCTACATACCCTATTACACAAAAACACAGTATAATTTATATAATAAACTCACATATTCAAACTTATACAGTGCCAGCTTTTTCTCTCCCTCTCATCACAAGTTCTACACAATGTTTTCAGTTACATTAATCTTTTGGCCGAACGTGTCAAATATGAAGAGTTACATTTTGTTCTTCATGTGTTCCAGTTGACATCTCCAGGTTGGATGTCGTGGTCTGTCCTTTAAGGTGACATCTCCAGGTTGGAATTTGTGGTCTGTCCTTAAAGTCTGACGCATTGAAACAATTGGAAAATACAATGTTGTGTTTCTGTCACATGGTGTTGTTCAGTTGCTGCCCTGTACGGTCTCTCTTCATATAATATTGAGTTGTGGCGACGCGCTCGACTGTGTTTGCTGGTGTGTTTGTGAGGTGTCTTCTGTCTGTGTGGTCTGTTCCCCCGACATTTCTTTGTATCATCACCCTCGGCCCCACTTGTACAATCATGTGTTTTTAATTTACATAATTCATAAAAGGAAAAAGAAAAACCACTAAAAGATAAGACAAAAGCCCTCCATTGGAGTCTACATGTAAGGGATGAAGAGTTTTATTTCCATTGTCCATTCTCTTTTTTCTAAAGTTCATCTGCTGTTTCTAACTCAAGAGAGTCGAAACGAGGAACATGTCCTCCAGAGAAGATCTCGCTAAGCCGTTCAGCATCCTATCAAACCAGCCAACCTACCACACGGAGTCACTAGTGCGTGGCAAAGCAAGGCAACCCTTGTCCGACCTCAACCCCGACAACCGCAGAATAGCGCTGAGCCAATTTGCGAGTAGGATGCCCGAGGGTCTCGTAGGTACTACGCCAAGACCAGGATACGTATTGTCCACAGTGACGCGGCTGCACCTCCAGGCGGAGAAATCACCTATTCGCCATGTGTGCGGGAACAAGTTTAGTTGTATACATTGTCGTAACACTGCTTGTCAGAACTTATTCAGGTGCATACGATAGCATTCGTGAGTTTTATTGCAAGCATGTGCGCATATATCCTGTAAGTGAGTTTTATACAGTATTGTAGACAAAATGTCTTGGCGTTTTTCATGGTCTTCTATTTGGGTTGTTCTACTAAAGTAACGTGAATTGCTATCCCGACTAATAATAACAAAGGTATGATACATGCTGTCATTTCAGCCAAGGCAATATAAAAACATAGTTTTGATTTAACATAGTACAGTGTTTATTCACCCATTGACAGATGGATTCCCCAAATTGCCACTAGCAAATGTGGGCCCTGGGTGCCTTGTGCAGCTAAATCACTGTGGCCAGGATTTTCAAACCTGGATGTGGTACATTGTGCACAAAGGGGGCAATTGGTGTTTCATCGGTCACACTTTATTGACCCCTTGTGGTGGGTTGGGCAACTACTAGCTTAAAAGTGTTTGTCTGCAAGCATTTCACAGAAAATTAACTTGGACATTATTAAATCTTTAGGTATTTTAAGACATGTAATTACCAAGCAACTGTACGGTTCTCTACTGTGCACTAGTTTTTCACTTTATTGTAATCATTGTACTATGGTTTACTGTATTTTACTATATTGCTCTGCTGTTCAAACTAATATATGATGCTGCATTTTACTGTAATTCATTGTACTATTTGTTATTCTACTCAAATTAACCTTGGCATCTTGGATACATTTCCAAAATGCTTGTTTTACAATCGGCTGAAAGCAGATCGTTCAACCTTAAATTTAATTGAGTTTGGTTTGAAAGCAGTTTTACGTGATGAAAAGAAGAAGAATTTGTATTTTTCTTAAACACCCCAATTAACTTCCAGATGTTGACTTGTGTTTTCTAGCTAGAATATCGACATCTGGAACACAACAGTGCATATCTAGTCCATATCCGACTGAACATTCTGCTGCAGCGGTCAAAAGGCAAAAAAATTTGCTTCATTTAAAAATTCGGTAATGTTTCTTTTTCCAGTCATTTCTAATGTTTCCCATATTAGAGGACATTTTGACTTAGTGTGTAAAAAAGTGGACGCTTCACATTTTATTTTGCCCCTCCCCTTGAGCTCTCTGGCGCCCCCTTGGGGTTGTACTTATCCGCTGTCGTGGATGAGAACCAGCCCTTTCTGGAACTGAAGAACGTCCTTGTTCAAATGATGTGTCTCAACTCTTACGATCCCCCTAAACCCAGCTTTTACAGTTCCAGGGTTGAGGAGAAGCAGTGCGGGACTCTGCTGCAGGCAGCGCAAACACGGTTAATCTGAGATTCAATTTTCAAAACGACGTCCCCACAGATCCCAGGGCTGTCTAAATCAACTTTAGATGGTTTTATATAAGGACATGGCGATCTGGACACGTTGTGGACTCTAGAGGTCATTTTCTCTGATCTAGTTGAATTCTCTGATCATTTTCTCATGTACCTCAGAAGGTAGGTTAAGGGGTGTTTAGAGATAACAGCCATATTTAACCTGATATCATGTGAAACACCTTGATTGCACACAGACTCCATCAACTAATGTTGTGACGTCTAATGACAATTAGTTAGACCACAGCTCATTCAAGCGTTTCTGTATGTTTGTTACTAAAACTATTTGTAGATTGTATTCTTCACTTTATTCATATTTTGTATTGATCAGTGCTGGAAATTTCAGATTAAATCCATTATAAATTTCATTTTTATATAAAATAACATTTGAAAAAAACATCATCAATTTGCACTCAATGTGTTTCGGAGTGAAATGAGCTTTGACGTAGGAAGTCTGGTTCTGTAAGAAGTCTGTGTTTTACTGTCCTTCCAGCTCCATGAACAAATCAGAAAGAAATATATTTCGTAGTTAGGAAATAACTAAAACCTCACACAGGCACAAACAATTCTACTGTTGTGATCTGGTCATGCTTGCTTTTTCTGTCTCTGTTTCTGTGTATCTGTTTGTCTCTCTCTCTCTACCTGTCTGTCCGTCTGTGACAATTTTCACTCTCACCTCATTCTACAATCTTTTTGGCAGGAACCTAAACACAGAGAAATTGAAGGGAGCTGATACCTCTTTGATCCTGGTGCCTGTTGTCAAAACGCCTGGGATTGAAGAGACTGTTGGCCACAATTGACTGCGACAATTAGGAGATGATCAGAGCCCTGGAGTGGAGCACTTAAAGGGTAATTTACATGTCAGTTTGTGGAAGAAGAAGAAAAAAATGGAGAGGGCCGAAAAAAAGATATTCGGCAGCGGATTTTTTTCCTTTTTCCATTTTATATCTCTTCCGTGCTCGCCTTGTAAACTGTAATTTGCCCTCTTGCTTAGGAAAAACCTGGCAGAGGAGCTAGGATGCGCATTACCATTTGAAAAGAAGCAATCACGGGGCTACCGCTGAGTCTATTGTCCAGTGAAAATGCTGATTTGCAGGCAGTGAGTAAAGCGGACCCTTCTGCTGAGGTGACTCCTATAGTAACATCCCAGTGGCCTCTTCTTCCTAGTGGAGGTTTCCATTCTAAACACCTTCAACCCCCACATTGCCTGTCCCATTATGGGGCTGGTTTATAGCTAGGGGATAACAGTGGACTCTAGGCAACCTGACCACTGAAAAGGAAGGGAGGAGGGACGGGGGGGTAACAGCCGGTTGATTGGATAATACCAGTCATCTGTTGCCCAGGATCATTCCCATTGTACCCACCCTAGTACCCTAGTCCTGTATCCCCCCAGCGCCCGGGCCCACCCTCGACTACATATTTGTGGCCGGCCTGTCGTCCCCATCCCGTCGTGGTGTCTGTGCGTCCGACCGAGGCGGTGTGCTCTGTGGGACCACGCGGCAGTTTGGAGGCTTGGGCGGTAACACAGAAGGAGGCTGTAGCGGTAACACAGAAGGAGGCTGTAGCGGTAACACCAAAGGAGGCTGGAGCGGTAACACCGAAGGAGGCTGTAGCGGTAACACCGAAGGAGGCTGGAGCGGTAACACCGAAGGAGGCTGGAGCGGTAACACCGAAGGAGGCTGTAGCGGTAACACCGAAGGAGGCTGGAGCGGTAACACCGAAGGAGACTGGAGCGGTAACACCGAAGGAGGCTGTAGCGGTAACACAGAAGGAGGGATTATGGGGGAGAACAGCTTTTGAGGTGGGGATGACCACCTGAATAGCCTCTTCCACTGTAATCCACCACAATATAACTCCCTTCTTTTCGTGTTATAAATGAACAAACCCCACCCCCCACCCCCGACTGTCAACATATAAACACGCCCCTGATCTAAGTAGGTGTAATGCCCACGGAAATGAGTGGGTTCACGTGTAATGGGTAGATCCCAGTTGACTAATCCCGGGAAAATCTGTAATGATTAATCAGTCCGCCCTGAAAATGAAGGTGAATTAGGAATATTGAGACAGGTGGAGGTGGGATTACAGGTGACAGATATCCCCAGAATGGAAATGGATGCCAAGACTTACAGAACGGGAACAGAATTAATGACAAAAACATCAGAATATTCAGAATTGTTTTTGCTTTTCTCCGAAACACAACACATTTGTGTTTCAGTATTTGAACTCTTTAATCCGTCCTACTTAATTATGTTTTCATAATGGGATGGATATTATTTAGCGCAGTGATAATGGAGAGGTTGGTCTTACGAAACACACACAAACACACGCACACACACACACATCCCTATCTGTGTCTACCCACCTTGTTACCTGCATGCGTGTGTGTGTTTTCTCGCACACACACATCTTTACCTTGTTTGGTGGAATTAGAGAGAGAGAGAGAGAGAGAGGTAGATTCTGGTAAATCTGGATCAAACCTCAGACCCGGCAGGAGGTGTGGCTAAATGACGAGCGGATGAGCTGTCACCCTATTGATTTAAGTGTTTTGTTCCGGACAGTCACTATTCATTTTGACACGGTTTTGTCTCTCATATTCACCGAGAACTGCTGAATAAATTGGTACTTGCAAAGAACACATCAGGAACTCAGTGACTCTTTGATTTGACGTTGGATGTGGTAGTTCATGACTTGAAAACATTGTTATCGTCATGAGAATGGTGGTACTTATGAGACCCCCAGGTTTTCTTTTTCTAAAATATCTCAATCGTCTTTATCAAACTACTATCAATTTAATAGAAAAGGGCAATGAAGGGAGCTTTTCAATAATCGCCAAGCAATCTGCTCAATGTTAATCTATAAACCGAACTTTGTCATCGTGAGCTAGATTTCCCAACGCGTCCTGCACGCAGTGGATGGCTTAAACATTTCCTCACCTCTGCGTGCACCTGTTTGGCAACTCCTGTAGACGTCTATGTTAGGACAGTCCTCAGAGTAGCCGAGCTGAAGGGACAGGTTGTTTGGGCTGTTAGGTCTAGGACCTTGATCCTGACCTGGTAACTAGGTAACTGGAAAACACTCTAAAGACTCCTGGACCAACCACCGCCCCCTCCAGTTTCTCCCAACCCCAAACTCTCTCTTCTTCTTCCTCCCTCTGTCTCTTTTTCTCTTTCCCCTTCTCTCCCCCTCCCCCCTGACCCTCTCTCCCCCTTCACAGAGGCGGCGGGAGAGGGTTGGGGGAGAATGTTTCCCTCCACTGTTGGTCTAGCGCCATGCTAACAAATAGGTGTTAGCGTCCTAACTGGCCACAGTGCATTTTGATGCGTTCCTAAAGGAATGCTTTAGCAAATCATTATTATTATACACTTACAATTTTTTTTGTAAATACTGTATGAATATCTAAACAAAGGGTAATCATTTGTTAGTAGAAATCTTTATTTTGTGCAAAATTTGCATGTGAATTAATTGTTCATTCATCAGGTGAAGAAGTGCGTTCGTTTCGGGCACTTCTATGTCATAATGTGTTCGCCAAACGCCAAAAGTGTTTACCAAAAAACATACACCCTAATCCACTCCGAAGCAGGGCTTTGCGCCGCCCTAGTATTTTGCATCCGCTGTACGCCTCCACCGCAGATTTATATTTGGCTTATTGTGGCCCCCTCATTAAAGAATTGTTTATCAATAGGTGCACCGAATGTCAGTAGTTTTTCTCATCAAACCAGGTCTGACAAAGGGAGTACGGTGCCTGGAAACGAGGCAGCTAGGTGAAACTAATGCAATAGATGTCTGATTCATTGGAGGCTCGTCGTTAACAGGGACGTCTGATTGTAAAGGCTCAGTCAAGCAAACGGCTGCAGAGGAACCAATCGAATTTATGGTTTTCTGGGTTCCCAGAAATCGGCGGCCCCCAGCTTCAGAGCGTGGCCGAAACGGGCCGAACAAACAACCCCCCACCCCCGTCCGCTTAACTTCCTACCGCCCGGAGGGGGGAGGGGGGGGGGCACGGGAGGACACGGAATGCAGACTAGGGGTCGGGCAGGCGTCCGCACGAACAGACACACACCAGGCAGTTGTAACGCGCACTCTGTCTTCCTGTGAGGTCAGTGGGCGGCCTGTCAGTCATTTGGACCTTCTGACTTAGGAGGCGAAGACCTGCTCTGTTATCGTCCTGCTAGTCAGCGGTGACGACTGTAATGTGAGAAATTTGCTTGTGATGGCAATGAATTGCACGTGCACAGACGGGAAACGTGTCGGGGACATCGAACCCTTATTCTTCTGTTTCAAGGTCCCCAACTTAGGGGACGCGCCCCCAAAGTGGGGTTCTTCAGCTTTTTAGGGAGAATATATATTCCCCAGTCTCAGATGTCGGATAAAATAGATGATCTCATTTGATTATTTCAATCGGCCCTTTTATAAAAAGCTCAATCGCAATGCCAACTGCAACGAAGTATCTCAAATGTTCTCCCACCTTGTGGAGGTTTGCTGAATTACAGCAACACCAGTTTGCATTCAAACCAACTCGGCCCTCATAGTACACTTACTCGACTCAGCCCAGAGCTATCCTAGCAGCACTACTAAAATGTGTATGTAGTATTTACCTACTAGTTTTCTGTTTTGTTTTTGTTATTTTGGGGGGGGGGGGTTGCTCTGGCAATGTAAACAAATGTTTCCCATGCCAATAAAGCCCTTTAAATGGACATTTAATTGAGGAGTTGAGAGAGGAAGTGCGAGGAGTGGGGTGGGGGGGGGCTGCCATAGGGGTTGAACACATGCCACGCTGCGGAGGATTCCTCTAAGATAGTTTGGCTTTCCAAAAGAGCGAAAGAGAGAATGCGGGCGGGGTAGGGGGAGAGGGAGAAAGGCAGAGCGAATGGAATTGGAAATGGAGGGAGAGAGAGAAAGAAAATAAAAAAAGAGTTTGAAGGAAAAAGAGGAGAGAGGTGGGAGCGAGTAGATCGAGAGAAGCGGGCGCGAGAGAGAAAGAGGGACACAGGGAGAGGGGAGAGGGGAGAAAGAAAGAGTGAGGCGACTTGACTCACTCCTCCTCTATCCATCCAACACCACCCTTCCCCCCAGCAACTGTCCCCCGCTGCCCACCCAGCCACTGACATCCCTGGCTGTTGCTTCAGCTACCCTGTCCCCTCCCACAGGCCTTATTGAGAGGCAGATGTAGGCCTCCTAGCGAATGAGCAGTAAGCTGTTGTACTTTAAGCCTAATGGGAAGTTTTATATGCAAGAGGCC
Source organism: Novumbra hubbsi (assembly GCA_016801125.1). Lineage (NCBI taxonomy): Eukaryota > Metazoa > Chordata > Actinopteri > Esociformes > Umbridae > Novumbra > Novumbra hubbsi. Next base: position 26,075 of record JACXGK010002760.1, read on the forward strand.
TTGAACTGATTAGTATAATTCCTGCTTTAATACAGCTGTCCCTCCAGATTAAGGTAAACCAAATGTTGCAATCAGAGATTAGTGTACCTTGCTGGTTATTAACATCCCTGCTTGTTCCCAGCAGAGCACATCAGAGGGGGGAGAGGGAAATAGAGAGATAGAGAAAGTGAGATTGGGGCAGAGGAAGATGAAGACAGCGTCTATATACCGATGCTCTGCAACACACTCTGAAGGAGCGCCCAAGAAAATTCTGAAACTTGAACTTCTGCACCTGTTTGGAACTTGGTGCCGTTTGCTGGGAGGGAACTGTGTATGGGGGGAGACGGAATGGGGGGATTTGGAACGGGGAGGCATTAGAAAGCCTAGTCGTTCTAGCTGCAGTACCTGTGCAGCTGTCTGGCTGGGTCACATCTTCAGGGAAGCCCTTGTCAAGTGTGCCAGGTGCTTTATGCCTCCACATAACCGATTGGACCTTATAGAACACCTTGTGAGCTTCTTCCCTCCACGCGCCGGGCCTCCTGGGTCGCTGATCCCATGGCCCTTCCACTTAAAGACAAATGACATGAAAATAGGCCCCCATCAAACAGCAGAACCTGCGAGACACAAGGATTTGGCGTCACGAACGAGACTTAGCTTCTTACGAACGTCCCGACCACGTCTCGGCTTCAGGCGTCTGGTTGTTTTCTGAGGGAGTTTAATCTTGTGGTGTGTTTAAATAATGCGTCAAATCAGGCAATTTGTGTCTGAGTTCGTTTGTGTTCGATGGAACACAGCATGGGTTTTGCAGTTCAGTGAATGAACGCTGAATTGCCTCTCTAGCGTCTCCATGGTGAAGACATCCAGAAGCTTTACCAAAGGTGGTAACACCACTCATTCTGCCTCTCTGATATCAGTTAAGACGGTTCACTAGGTATGCCCCCATGATAACTCTAGATATGAAGGTCAGTTTCCGTGCCAGAGGAGAAGCCATTATTCGGGACGCTGACCCAAACCAACAGATGATTACAATACAATGTTTTACCCACCGAGAGTGTGTAGGAATACTTTATCCAATTAGACTATCAAATGGCAATGCTTAGACATTCATAACTGCATTCCAGTTCACCTGAGTATTGGACGGTTGATTGCAGAGAGGCTAAATGGTCAGAGGTTAATAACACTTGTCTCGTGGCTTCCTGCAGTAGTCTGGGAAGCTTTATTGTTGAACACGCGCCTATCGCTGCAGATCCCATTAACCTGGCAAAGACCATTTAAACACTCCGCCTAAAACCTATTAGGTTCAAATTGAAACCCACAGCTAACCAGTCTGTCGCATTCAAATGAAGTGACTCTTAAATGGCTGTGACGTCTATCGTGTGTAGTCAATGTCGAACGCCGAAGGAATGCCAAAACATTTACATTCGGTCCAGGCAGCGTTGGCTCAAGGTGTTTAAAAACCATCAGCGGCCGACCACTGCTCGACGAGGGGACGCAACGCGGACCGTAGCGCGGCAGGAGGAGGAGGCCAGAGGAAGGAGGCGAGAGGAGGCAAAAGGAGGAGGTGACGCAGAGCCCTCGCGCACAAACCCCCCCCCCCCGCGTTCGCCCCCGAAGCCTTCGTGTGAAGGCGTTGTCGTGCCCATTAGTTGGGATGTAAGAGCGAAGCTCAATATTTGCACGGCTGCGTCGCGAGTGGTTGACTGCATTAAGGTTAGATACTGGAGGTAAGGTGAGGGCAGTCCCCGGTCATGCAAGACGCTCCTTCACAATGTTCACACACTTCCGATTCAATCAGGCAGGCGCGCGAGGGAAACGTGCACAGGGAAAAGGTAGGCGCATGCTAATGCTCGGGGAAAAGAACGCGCTCGGGTAACGAGCCCGACTCCACCGCGCCATCGCCCCATGATTAGGACCCCGGGCTATACTTAGGAGGCCGGGATTTAGGAGTTGGGAGTGTTATAATGAAACACATCACTCCGTTTTATCGACCCATTCCAAGGTGAATAATTATATTGCCCCGGTGTTTTCCTGGGATCATTGTTTAGACAAATGCTTCGACGCGTTATGACTTTTTTTGGAATGCAGTGGAATGTGTTTGCTTGTCTGGTGAAGCGCGATGCGCAGCCGTCACATGGTGGAGGCTTTTTAAAGCTGGACACAAAGTTGGTGGAACGCAGAGGGACAGGCCTGGAAGTACCGAAAGACGCTCAAAGGAATGGCTGCCGGCCCCTGATGTCAACACGCTTTCACCATCGTCCAAGGCATGTGCACTTGGAAGACGAGGTTCCCATGAAGGTTTTTGCCGTTCCTGTCACAGGGGTTCTTATT
>JACXGK010002760.1:38461-51231 GCA_016801125.1 Novumbra hubbsi
GGCCCCCCCCCCCCCCCCCCCCGTCACCATCCCCCCCTCTCCCAGGGTAAGTTTTTTTTTGTTGTCGTTAAACCCTCACTCAGTCAGTCATTAGTTGTCTACAGTGGGGAGGGCAACGTGAGGCCCTTAGCGGGACCTGAACCTTTTCAAATTCGAGGAACGCCTTTTGTTTTTACACCCTGTCAAAAACGGTCACCTAATTAAACCTGATATCTCTGGCCGAAGAGAAACCATTCGTTAATGGCTCTTTCAGAATGTACTTAATGAGTTTAGATGCCCATTGTGTCGGCGAGGGGAGCTCCTGTAAGACAACGCTCAGAACAAGACCAGACACACACAAATGAGGGGAGAATATTGAGCAACGGGGGGAGAGGAGCGCTTACATGACTGTGGGCTAGATAGGCAAGGTGTAGCGCGAAGGGAGAGGGCCATGGAACCAAGGCAGGTCATTAAAGGGGGAACAAAGGGCCTGACTCCCAAGGGCCCGGTTCTACGATACAGCACGCCGAAGCATTGTGTTGGTGTGGCGCGGACAGATTCAGGAGCTATCTGCCCAGCACCTTGATCACATCAAGTCGCTGACACCATTTTCTTCAACAAACTCCAGCGGCTTCTTTTTTTGGGGTCCCTATCAGTTGTTTTTCTCGTGTGTGTGTGTGTGTGTGTCCCCTCCCATTTTATTTCTATGCTTTTGTTCGTGTCTCAAGGCTTCTGGTCTCCTTTCTTCTTGGGTCTGTGGAGAGGGAACAAGCTTGTTAGCTGGCATGGATATTTTGACTGGAGCTACACTTTGGCCACTTGCCTATGGAAACAGTGTCAAAGAACAACCTGGTATAATTGTCACATCGGCAAGTCCTGGGAGAGGTTCAGCCCTGATACATATCAAAAGATCCTCACATCTCTTTTCTTTTCCTTCATCCCTGCCTTATCTTTTCAGTGAAGGAAACTTGTAAATTAATCTTAGAGTCAAAACAAGACTTTATTTATTTTTTTTGCCTTGGATTTCTCTCTCTAGTTATTTTTATGTTTTTGTCCCAGAAGTTTTCATCAAAGGCAGATAGTGTCTGACACATAGAGTAAGACCATCCTTGCAATTTATAGATTTGATGTTTATTGAGGTTCGCAGGCCTCAGTTTATTTAATGAGAGTCAGACTAAGCTTTAGAAGAATAAATAAACAAATAAAATGTGGATTTTGGTTTGAGGAAGGCTATCGAATGGAGACGAAAAGAAAGAGGAGGAATGAAATTGCAGATACAGGATGTATGGAATGTGCATCTGCGTTTAAATTGCATGACATAATATTATCTTTTTCACAACATACTTAAAGATGCAGCCTGGAACATTTGCAGAAAAAACATATTGGGCTGTGTGTGTAATATGTTGTTTACATGTGCATGATCTACAAGAATAATCGTTATAAATCTTTAAAATCTTTCTAAACTTTTAAACTGAGTGGTTTTGAGGACATAGTACAGAGATATATTTTGACAGTGCCACATTTACCACCATCAGCCGGAAAGAGAGTAAAAATAGAGTAAAAAGAAGATTATTTACAAAAAACTGTTGTATTTTAATTTTTGTTCTCTGAATGATAGATCTTGTAATATAATCTAAATTTATTATAACCATTGTGTCAATCATTTTTCCCACCATCATCTTCAACATGCTATCGCACAAGAATGCACAGAGTACCACTATCACAGAAGCCAAAGCCTAAACCTAAACCTAAACCTGATGCATGTCAAGCAATGAATAGCCTCAATAAATAACAGTACAGGCAGGTTTGCTCACCGTATTTCCAGTGTGTCTATAGGCGGACTATGTTAGCCCTCACCACAAATACGCAGCCACGCCGCCAATATCAGTCAGCTGACACTTCTTCTTTCAATTAATGAAGGACAGCATAGGAAAGCAAAAGGAAGAGAGAGAGCGAGAGAAAGATGGAAAGAAAGCAGAGGGCTGGTAGCTGAAAGGAGGAGAGAAGAGGGCTTTTTTTAAACCCCCTCTCCTGTTCGTGCCCTTGCTTTAGTTAAACCAGTTAGGCCTGTTACATTAGCCATCCCAATGGTTTATGTACTTGTACCAATTCAATTATTTGTTTCTGTGAGTCAGCTGTGGAGGAAGCCAGTGAAGGCACTCACATAAATTCTAGCTGTTAATTTCCAAGTAATGCAGTGGCCGTGATCATTTAAGACAGGACAATTGATACTGCTGTCAGTGGAGAGGCTCCTCTAAAGGATGTTTTTACAGAACATCATGGTGACACTTTGCTCAGATGAATGTCCAGGAAAGGCTTTTGATTAATGTAATGTAATAAAAGGGAATGGGGGCTAAAATGCCTCGGCACGTCTTGTTAAGAATATTTGATTCATCGCATGAAATTACGAACGGTTCCTTCTCACAGCCGTCCGCCGAGGACCTTTCTATAATTTCTTTACGGTCATCAATCAATGCACGTCACAGTGACAACACTTAAAAGTCCCCTATCCTCTCGCTCTCATTGTCAGGACCCACTGTAGACGTCCGCTTGGTCCCGTGGAGGTGACTGACAGGAGACAGTGTGGTGGGTGAAACAGTAATGTCACTTCATTTATGTCACTCTGAGTTGGGGACGAGCCGGAAGCCAGACAGAATACTCGCGTTCAAATGCACCAGAGTAAAGGACCGGGGCGACTCTGGGAATATTAGCCAACGGGACAAAAAATGATAATGTTCTCGTCTGAGGCGGCCCGCGACTTGGGTGTCCTGACCCGGGGTGTCATACGTTTGACAGTGTTTGGACGTGATGCCTGAGCGCTCATTGATCTGTCTTCGTGACTCCTCTCCAACAAAAACTGGCACACGGAGGCCGCTACAAAACTGTAAGTCTGTGGCTCTTTCGCGTCGTCTCTGAGTAGGAGTCCCCCCCCCCCCACCCCCCCACCCCTGCACTCACCTAGCTCCTCCTTCTTTTCCTGTGTGATGGGAAATGCCAAACTGAACCTAGAGAAGCGCTCCGACTCTAAGGCGCTCTGTCGAGGCAGGCCCTAACCTCGACAGAAGGCAGTGAGATGCGTCGACTGCCAAGGACAAGAAACTCTTTCCATGGAACAGATTGACAACAGGTTGGCTTCTTCTCTCTCTGTTCACGAAATCATTCTGCACCCCTATAAAAAAAAAAAGAAAAACTGAATATTTTACTTTTTGTCCTTCTGTGATTCTACTTGTGCCACTATTTTCCGACGGACATCAGAGTATAACAGGCTTTAGGGTATATCTTGATAGTGAGTGCAATAGGACACATTAAGGTTTCCTCAATACATTTTCTCAATCGAGAATGTATTTTATCATTTTATATTAAGGGACGCATTAGTAGAAGGCTGTGAAGAGAGTCCAGCTCTGACCTGAAGCAAGAGGTCACTCATCTGTAGCGCTTTCAGAAATAACTACCGGTTCTGTCCTAAAGTGTCATCAGTTTTTGGAGCCTAGGAAGTCAGATGATTTTACACCTGAGCGGTTTTTAAACATGTCCCGTTAATGGATATGTTGTACCTTTTTAATATCTAACAACATGGTCAAGGTTCATCTTCCTGTAGGCATGTTGCAGCTCACCTGAAAATAACAAGGACAAAGTGGCACTTTATGCATTGGCCTATTAAAGAAGTTACATATTGAAGCATAGTTCCATACTTGAACTCAGGTGAGTCTGTTAAAAAGGTAACTTTAAAAACAACATGTCCAAGGTACAACCTTACTGTCACCGTTGTCACTACAGGGATATAAGGGGGACCTTGGGTACATTTTGTATAGTCCCTGTCTATTTGGGGAGGGACTGAACCCCTTTCTGTCTGATATCAATTAAGCTAATTAGCTATCTGAGTCAACACAATATTGACGTTAAAATGTGTGGTGATATGTTTGTGCTGTAATTTATAAATCTATGTCTTACAGAATGCTTGTCTTTTTTTGAATAGTCGCAGAAAGTATTATGGCATATAATAATTTGCCTGTCGTAACCTTGTAGTGTTGAACTGAACCTGTACTAATGATAGCCTACTGAACTGTTTGGATCAACATAGTAGCCCAGCTATGTTCCAATTAGGTCCCTTGAAAACTTTTGGCACATCATTATTGAGGGCACATTTCATGATGATCAAGGGGACGTTGGATAATGGTCACAAGGGAACCATATGGGACCTTTGTTTATTTCCATAATAGCTCTGAAGATGTGATAAGGTCCAATAATGTCATGATAATAACTGATAATGTCAGTAGGTCATTGTGTAATGTAATATATTCCCCGAAATGTTATTTTACTACAACTACTAAGATGACACAAAATATTTGTCGTTTTTTTATTACAATATCCCACACTACCTACATATTCATTACTGATATTTTCATCTTCCCTACATGTGGAAGAAGATTGTCCACACACTTCATTTATCAGTTGATCTAATTAAAATGCATTTCAGCTATTTCTTTTGGGGTTTTCAGTAAAGTTAATAATTGAGCATATTGTTTCATTTGAATGATGCACTTTTACACTATGATTGTTTATGAAGATGAATTCGTGTTGCTAAATTTTCCTCAGAGATAAACAGTGTCTATATTATAAACTACTGAAAATGACAATTGTCCTAAATTACCTTCTGGGGTCATGTTGTACACTTAACTCCTTATTAAAAACATATTTATGGCTACTGAGGTCTAAAGGTTGAGAGATGCAGGCTAACAGGGTAACCCAGTAAGGTTGTGCTCATGCTAGGTTTTGTAGACCACCCACAGCTAGATCTTATCCGGTAGTGATTGGCTTTGCTCAAGTCACTAATTATGACCTCTGAGACAACTGAAAATAGAAGAATACACCCCTAGTGAAAATCAACAAGGGAGTCAGCAGGTTAGGGGATTGTGTATTCCTTGCGTGTGCAGAAAAAACACACTACCACAGTGCCCGTTGTTGAGAGTGGCCGGTGTGAATGCAATGATCACTAATCGGGACTAATCTAAGCGAGGCGCAAATTGCTCCCGCATCAGAGTGCAAAGTGCTTATATTGGCAGGACAGTGACAGTGTCACAATGTGTATGAGCGATGACGTAGCATGACTGGTTCTGTAGATCCTTCCTTCCACAATCAGAAAAACATAATGTTTGTGTGGGCGTCCCCAACATTGCCAAAAGACAAAAGAGCTGTCAATGGACCAGCAGCTGACCTTGAAGGATTTTACAAGTTTCATTTTAAAGTCCTTAGGGAGACATTCGATTTCTTTATGACCATCAAGGAACAACACAGGTACAAAAAAAAAAACTCCAGGGGAGCCTTGAAATAATGTCCTACAAACATCCCCAGGACTTTCCGAGGACTCAATAAAACCTTCGCAGTCTGACACTGCCCGGAAAACGTATCTTTGGGAAGAAATAGAAACAAGATAACTCCTTCAGAGGACCATGAACAAACATCCTTAAGGATGTGCTATGAACTATTATCCAGAGAACATCCTAAATGTATAGAATGTATGGAAGACCCACCGGAAACCCAAAATAACATCCAGGAGGCCACAACAGAACGTCTGGGACTGTAATTAAATACTTTTGTTTGCGTGGTCGAGACTTTGTGCAGCATCTATTAACATTTATCTGATCACCGATAAGATTTTGGGCTTCTCCTAATTGAAATATATAGTTATTGGGAATTAGCAATGAGCTAAACTCAACTGTGGGTAGTTCTTGCACAGTAGCCTGTTTGGATTTTGATTTTATATTTTATTCAGTCAGTGTGTGACTGTCTCCCACATTCCCATATGTCCGTTTGGATAACTGCTATAGAGGATTTGAGGTTGTGATGGCAAAACCATGTTGGAAAGCAAGGAACCATTTTGGAAGGGGAAGTTAAACAGTCATCTGAAAAAATCAGGACACGCCATATAATATTTAGTTATTTTTTAAGAAATATGTACACCACTATTTGTTCTTCTTTCAAGCGATGTCTGAAGATACAAGTGACACAATTGAACCAAAAACAACAATATTTTAACCATGATTTCATTTATTTAACAACAAATTTTCAAAGATGCCATTTCCGATCACCCTATCCTATCACCCTAAGACCTAATAGCTGGTATTTCCGCCTTTGGCTGAATTAAACTTTATAAGACATTTCCTATAATCAGTCTCTGACATTGAATGGGAGAATTTTTTCTATGCAGAATATTTTCGACAGTGTGTTGTTTGAGGGGTTTCTTGCATGCACAGCCCATTTCAATTTAACCCACAGCATCTCAATAAGATCAAGATCCGAGCCTTGACTTGGCCAACCCAGAAGTCTCAATTTATTACTGTTAATGCACCATTTTTGGAAAACCTCTCAATTTGTTTTGCGAAACCCTAAATCTTTGGGGTTGAGCATGATTCGCACCGAATCACTCTGTTGAGCCTCTTGTTTTTAAACCTATGTGATGACATTTTTTTAATCACGACTCAGGACTTGTGAAATAACAAATTGGTTGGACGTATTACTTATTGTAGGTAGCGAAATATTTCAATTTAAAAGATAGAAAGTACACACGCCTTATCATGTTCTTGGTAACATCTGAAAGAACAAACACATTTGGTACTTCAAGGCTATGTGCTGAATGTTCTAGGTTACAATCATGACCCTTTCATTCATTGTGAAACATTTTGTTTGGCCATAGTACTTTTGTGTTTCTACTGACTTTAATTGCAGTACCTGATATTACTATCAACCCATTTTCTTTCTAATTTATTGATTTGTGTTTTGTGATTACGTCACTTTATCTCTGCAACTCCCTACAGATTTGTTTCGGCTGATGTTGAGATACATGTTTTCTGAAACCCATTCAATTGCAATTACGTTTTTTAAACTGAGAACTTCAGGCAAAGAAGGAGCTCACAGTCTCCCCTAAGCCAATACAAGGTGTCAAGTACGAAGATGCAATGCAAACATATTCAATTATTAATGCCCCAAACCCAGATGGTGCTGGTCAATTGCTTATCCCTATGTGGGGCCGGTAAGAGATGTATATTGTAAATCAGGGGTCTCAAACCGGTTCCGCGGAGGGCCGAGTGTCTGCAGGTTTTCACTCTCACCTTGTACTTGATTGATTAATTATGTCACTGAATGGTTAGGTCAACCCTCATATGGTTATTTAGGTCTGAACCTGGAACCAATTTACAGGAAAAAACTAAAACCTGCAGACACTCGGCCCTCCGTGGAACCGGTTTGAGACCCCTGCTGTAAATGTTGTCTATACTTTATAAATACCCGTACCAAAACAATTGGTACCTAGAATCTAAAATGATTCTTTGGCTGACCCATTTAAGAACCCTTTCCGGAACCCTTTTTCGTTCCAATGGACTCTTTATTCAAGCCTACAATAATCTGTGACAGCATTTCCCAGTATTTTATTCATAAAGAAGATAGTAGGTCTTTGTTTTTGAAGGACTTCAGGTGGCACTGTGCTTGGTTATCTCTGACTGTCTAATTTCTGTGGGATTGTAAACACATTTATGTTATCAATTGCGATGTTGGCAAATACGGCAGTCGATCATTTCGTCGTTGAATGTTTATCTACCCGCACCCTCTCCCACCTGCTAAGAGGTGGCACGCTTTAATGAAACTGTTTGAATATCCTGGCCCGGTTGCTAAGGAACAGTGTTTCTTGTTCCAGGGGATGTGATGCTTGCAGATTTCTGTCATCAAATAATGATTAGAGATGTGCTAACCTCAAGGTGTGCAGAGCACTGAAGGGTGTATTCCAACGCTGCTTTGTAAACAACTTCAAGAAGGGGGAAAAATAGGCCTTTGTGTGCGTTTGTGCGTGTGTTTGTGCATCCGTGGGTGGATGGGTGTGTGTGTGTGTCTTGAAAAAATCTTGTTCCATTCTGGTGCTTTAATAAGAGGACATTTTATAGTTCTCTGTGAACCGAAGGTATGTCATAGCTACAGCTGAATGCATCATAATACAAAATGATTAGCAGTGGTTTAATGTTGCAATTTATTAAAAAAAACATTGGCTTGAAACATCTTCATGTGCAAGGTGGCTTTGAAAAAAGAACATTTGTACAACACAATTTAAAGCAATTATGATGTGTCCTAGTCAACTAAAAACAGGACTTACATTGCGACACGCACTAATTCGATAAGTGTTTGTGGTTTTGCTTGTGCAATCAGGCACATTGGATATGAACAATAACTAGGTTAAAGTGTGAATTGTCAGCTTCAAATCTTCAGTTCCTGTTGGTTTGCGGTAATGTTTGCCTTCAGTTTTGTCTTAAGCATGAGCATTTGATTCCGATACCCCAGCCACACCCCCTCAGATAACGGGCATGCCAGTTCCAGACACACCCACCAATACTCCAGCCACACCCCTTCCGATAACGGGCATGCCAGTTCCAGACACACCCACCAATACTCCAGCCACACCCCCTCAGATAACGGGCATGCCAGTTCCAGACACTCCCACCGATACTCCAGCCACACCCCCTCAGATAAAGGGCATGCCAGCTCCTCTCTGTCCCTCCACACTCTCCCCCTTGCTATCACTCATCGATTGACGATGCCTTTTGCATAGCTCTGCAGGCTTGTTTCTAGGCTGTTTTTGAGGAAGGCAAGCCTCTGTTGTTCGGTTGGGGGGGAGTTTCTGCAAATGGTTCTGGCTTACACTTCCACACCCCTTCCCTCTGGAGAGTGTTCCTGATCGGTCTGACACTTAGTTCTTTCTTCATTTAGGTGAGCATTCTTTGGCCATCTGGGGTCTTTCTTTTGCCTACCAGGTAATTTGCCCCGGCTGAGACAAGTGCTTTCTTACTTCCCTTCTAACAAACAGTTGGTGTTGTCCGTGTCTCTAATCAATTTATTGGGATGTATCAGCATCATGATGTGGTTCTTCTGTTGGCACCGATAACCGAGTTTACATGCAGAGACGTCAACTTTCCAAACTCTTCTGGTATTCCGAAATGGGAGAACAACGTGTGCTGTCTAAAGCTGACAGTCTATACTTTATAGACTGGGGTTATACTTTATAGTCTGTACTTTATTGATGGAGTTGAAGTCTATACTTTAACTCCATCGTCACTGTATCGTTTCAAATCCAACGTTATGGAGTACATTGCCAGGAAAAACAAAACTTGTGAACTGTATTTATTTTTCGTGTTCAGGTTTCTAACTACTGTCACGTCCTTCCACATCAGACAAGGAGTTGCTGCTCCACAAAACCTTAGAAAACGACACACTAATCCATTGTTTTTACATCAAGAACTCTACAACATGAGACCGAAGTCTGTGAATCCCGATGTCATTGGGGTCCTTGTACAATTCATTGTATGCACCACTGTTCATGTATTTTGTTCGGCCTACACATGTGTTGGGTAGCTAAGTAGCTAACTAAGGCACATTTTGTTATAGCACCGTTACGCTCTATGATAGCCAGTCTGCTGTCTTCTATTCTGGCTTCCTGTTTGATGGCCCCCACCACAGACTGCTGGCAAGCATCTGGACAATGGCATATGGAGAGCGGTGCCTCTCCACGGGCTCTCAGAGTGGGATTCAATCAGGATGAGGCGGGAGGTCCCCAGATTGCATAGATCCAAAGCGCCGTCTGATCCATGGGGACACTAACCCCCCACCCACCGCCCCCAAACACGTGAAGCCTTTGAAGGTATCATTATTGGCTTATTCACCAGTAGTTTGGATCAATTGTTCCTTCGTTAATGGATAATAATTGAAGTGGGAGTGTCGCCGTAACAACATACAGACTCTCACAAAGAGTGCCGTGAAGGATGCGTTTAATTCAAGTTCGGAGTGGCGTTAACGGGGGCAGAGTCTAAATTGACATCTCAGTACACTACAAGTAAAGACGTTTCCTTCTTTCAATAAGGCTGGGAGGCAAACTCTTGATAATTACAAATTCCATGGTGCAGGCTTCCCTTCCGCTCATGAGTACAACCCCATAGATACCTCTAGACTGCAGTCTTGCTGTAATGGCTCCACTCCATTCTTTGGCTATGCATTAAGGCCCGTATCAATTGAAGGGTGTTTAAGTGCTGTGAAAGGAGCCCGGTGTCAGTGGCGAGTGGGAGAGGCGTGTCGCATTACGCCGAGCTCGGTACGACTTGTGATCTGCGTCTCTGATGTGGATCGAGACGACCGTTAACCACGAAAAACAAATGTCATCATCAAGTCCTTTCATTCGAGATGTGCCTCTCAGATAAGGATTCCGACGGTTGAGAGTTAGCAACTCAAATCGATCGACGCGAAACACAGGCTCTGGGCGCTACTACGGTACCCACGCTATCACACTGAACACCTTGGTTACCGTCTCCCAGCAGCCTGTCCTGTTAGACAGCTGTAGGAGGACAACCCGAGTTGACCCGAACGGACACGGTTTCTGATCAGAGCATGTCAACCCCTTTGATCAGAGCTGCATCACATGTTCTCAGTCACGTCACACAGAGACAGACACAGAGGCCACAGCCTCAAAAACACAAGGACAGTTATCGCCACCGAACAGGACCCGTTGATCACACACAAGTGTTTTTGGAGAGGGGAAGTCACGAGATTCTCAGCGAACAGCGAGACGGGCGAGTGGAGCGGATCCGAGGCGCAGTGACTCATCGTCCTCCGACAGGAACAGGGGGTTGTGTAACTGTGACTAGTCGGGTGTCACACACAACGGCTGTGTCTCTGCGAGACGTGGACGGACTGGTGGAGGCCCATCGCACACACCTGCTCGGCTGCCTCTGAGAGTTTTTGCAACCAGGGAAAAGGGGGGAGATAAAAAAGGAAGCGACGGCTCCCCCCCCCCCTCGAACGGAGGAACGGCCCGGGACCACAGCTGCTGTTTAATAGATGGAGGAGGCAGACCAGGGTTATGTAACGTCGGTAGTGTGAGCCCTGCTGATGCTTGTGGTCTAGTCAGAGAGAGGTAGATGGGGATGGGGGGGGGGGGGGGTGATAGAGAGTGATAGCTACATTGGGGGAGTGGGGAAGGGTGGGGAGATTGAGGACAAAGAGCGAATTTGGGATGAAATGGACAGATATGTGTAAATGCATTTTTCACCAAACCTCTTGTCAAATGCGTGAAAAAAAGGAACGAAGGTAACAGCATGAGCACATTAACGATGCTGCTCTGATTGGTATTGCAGTGTGTTTTGTCATAAATGAATTGAGAAATGCCCAAAGGGCAAACTATAGTCAGTTGTGTCTAATAGGCTACAAACAGTAAATAATTAGTCATTAAGATTAGCAGTGAAAATAATTACAAGTACTTGCTAAACGCATATATTGCTAATTATATACAGCCGCAGCCACTTGACGCTAGCAGTAGAGAGTTGAACCGACGTGTTCTACCATCTTTTACACATGATGTGAATGCTATTTCTATAGATAATATAGATAGAACTTTAAAACCATTTCTTATATGACGGACATCTGCAACAATCATTAATGAAGGATAATATGACAATATTTATGTATAGGACATCAACAACAGTCTTTAATGTAGGATAATGTACGTAATGACAATATGTATGACATCTTTTTTATTTTTGTATTTTACCTTTATTTAACCAGGTAGGCTAGTTGAGAACAAGTTCTCATTTACAACTGCAACCTGGCCAAGATAAAGCAAAGCTGTTTGATACATACAACAACACAGAGTTCCGCATTGAATAAGAACATACACTCAATAATAACATAGAAGAGTCAGTATACAGCATGTGCAAATGAAGTATCTACAACAATCATGAATGTAGAATAAGGTATGTAACGACAATATGCATGTATTGGACATCTACAACAATCATTAAGATAGGATAATGTATATAATGACAATACTTATATATAGGACATCTAAATTAACTATTTGTATAAACTATTATCCAAATACAAAACCTACCATTCTTACCATTCTAGCATGATATGAAACAATATGTATGTATACAAGGATGTTTTCTTCATGAGCAATGTCTATGAAGGAGTTTTCCAGTGAGGATTATTTAAATTTTACTTTTTCGATAGTGGCATTTTAAGATGGACAATTGTCACAAGCCATATTTTCACTCCAGAGGTCGTGCTACGTAATGTTTCCCTAAAAAGAGTCGGCACTTTGTGTAATAGAACGCAATTAAAACCCACCGGTACGAGATTCCAGGGTTTCAATCGTCAAAGGCTCATCTAAGTCTTACCCTAACAGACTAGCTTGGCAACACTCAGGTTGACTGCACAACCAGGACTTACTCACCTAAATGAACTTTGGGACAGGCCCAGATTAGGCCTTATCTGAGAGTTTTGCACAACCAGCGTGTAGTCTGAGTGAGATTGTGTGTTATCTGTGTGTAGTCTAATTGAGATAGTGTGTGGTCTCAGGGAGACAGTGGATTATTTGTGTGTAGTCTCAGTGATACAGTGTGTGGTCTCAGTGAGATTGTGTAGTATCTGTGCGTAGTCTCAGTGAGACAGTGTATTATCTGTGTGTATTCTCAGTCAGACAGTGTATTATCTGTGCGTAGTCTCAGTGAGACAGTGTATTATCTGTGTGTAGTCTCAGTGAGACAGTGTATTATCTGTGTATATCCTCAGTGAGACAGTGTATTATCTGTGTATATGCTCAGTGAGACAGTGTATTATCTGTGTGTATCCTCAGTGAGACAGTATATTATCTGTGTGTATCCTCAGTGAGACAGTGTATTATCTTTGCGTAGCCTCAGTGAGACAGTGTATTATACTTGCGTAGCCTCAGTGAGACAGTGTACTATCTTTGCGTAGCCTCA
>JACXGK010002761.1:0-51272 GCA_016801125.1 Novumbra hubbsi
ACACAGTGGTCCTACAGGGCCACGCCACACAGTGGTCCTACAGGGCCACGCCACACAGTGGTCCTACAGGGCCACGCCACACAGTGGTCCTACAGGGCCACGCCACACAGTGGTCCTACAGGGCCACGCCACACAGTGGTCCTACAGGGCCACGCCACACAGTGGTCCTACAGGGCCACGCCACACAGTGGTCCTACAGTCTAGGAGAGTTGAAACCACCCATACTAATGACAGGGTACACAGTAAGGCTAGTACAGCCTACTGTTAATGTGGGAACCTTTCAGCCTTGCACCCTCATGGCTTATTTTTATTATTGTCTTCTCCCTTAAATCCTTCTCTGCTCTGAAACCAGACCACTATCCTGGCTGCAATACACTTTCTATAAGCAATCTTTTTTCTTGGCTTCTATGCTAATATTTTGTCTTTGGTTATTTTTGTTCTTATTGGTTGACTGAATAGTCTTTAGAGACCTCTATATCTTGGCACTAATAAAATAATCTGTGACACAGATTTCCAGTCAACCACAAAATGTGTGCACAATAATGACATTAAGGACATTTGTGTATTTCAAGGTGTCTAGTAGTTGCGGGCACTGACTTATGAGGCACCTTGAGAACAGATCTGCGGAATGGCTGCATGTCTGATGGAAGCTGTTTATTCCAATCATTTATTTGGATGCCTTGCTGTGGGAGTTGAGGAAAGGCGTATTTATTGGATGTGGTGATGGGACTTATTAACATAAATATGTGATCTCTGACCCTTCATTCCAGTTGGAAGGTAAACCAACAATACAACCGTGTCTATTGGTTGTGTGTTTGCACTTTGGGTAGGGGGTTTTCTGATCAAACATTTTGAAAAGAAAAACCTGTTTGAATTAGCGGTACCTAGTTACACCCCGCAGAATTGAAGAGGCTCTCAGGTGCATGATGTTTTGATACATGCAGTATATTTTTACAGGTAGTAAATGGTAGAATCTGGAATTGGAAGGTGCAGGGGTTGCTATGGGAGTTGGTGGAGTGTTTTTTTCTAACCCGGTAATGAAGTAAAATTGGAATTTGGAGACACTAAACTTGTGCCAATTTTCTTTGAGGAGTCCGTATGAGGGAGAGGGTCGAGATGAGGCCAGCAGGTGAGAATTACCATAGTAACAATTTGATCAATCTGTTGATTCGGTGGGGAAAATAATCCGTAGATGAATTGATTTAGCTGGTGCAAAGAAAAGCATGTAATGATCGGAATAGCTGAATTCCATCTTGACAATCCAAGCTTATTATGGTCAATATTTCCATAACGAAGGACCAGTGTTTTGCTGCTCAGTGAAGCATCCATGTAAATGCACAAATTAAATGCTTCATGCTCATGCTGTCGTTTGCTCTCCCTGTGATCGATTGCCCTGTTAACCCACCTATAACATTGACGTTCTGTTGCTCAAATTTTTTCCCCCTGTTTTTGCCATTTATTATATTACTGTCTTTTCCTATTGTCTTTGCCAACTCAGACCAATGCTAACCACTGCTGAGAAGTTAGAGAAGGGCACCCTGGGCTCTGCAGGAGATGAGAACAAGGATTCTCTGTTCTCCACCTCTACTGTACCCAGCACCCAGACCCCGGGCCTGACATCCAAGGACAACAAGCCCCGGTCGCTGCGCTTCACCTGGAGCATGAAGACCACCTCCTCCATGGAGCCCAACGAGATGATGAAGGAGATTCGGAAGGTTCTGGACTCCAACAGTTGTGAATATGAGCTGAAGGAGCGATACATGCTGCTGTGCATGTCTGGGAATCCCGCCTGTGACGACTTTGTCCAATGGGAGATGGAGGTATGCAAGCTGCCCCGCCTCTCTCTCAACGGGGTTCGTTTTAAGCGCATTACTGGTACATCCATCGCGTTCAAGAACATCGCCTCCAAGGTTGCCAATGAGCTTAAACTGTGAGCTTGTCATAAATGAAATGTGATGATAAGGTGTTGGATGGTGGATGGAGACGGACTGGAGCACAAAGGTAAAGAGGCTGAACATTGAGAAAACTGGGTTAACGGCTTTTGTAGCGGCAAAGGAGTATGGACAGACAATTTTTTTGTGGTTGGTTGGGGGAGTATCTTGAACAGGTTGGCCTGGTGTGTATAGACCTTTCGAGGGGATGGTTAATTTTCTTTGGAGAGGGTATTCTATACAGTTTGAATTTTGTCCCTTCTCCCTCTCCTCTGACTTTCCTTGTCTCAGTTTCTCTTAAACCTCACAGTCGCCTTTTGTTTCCCCAAAAGGAATTCATGGACAAAAAATATCAAAGGACTGTAGTTCTAAATTAATGATTGTTGTTTTGTTTTTGTATATTTTATTTTGAGCCCAAAATGTCCCTGGACTCAGCTGTAACCCTCAGGCCTTTGTCCCTCCTGTGTCCTGCACCAAGCCCAACCTGGGGTCAAAGCACCATGTTACTGTACTTGAGCATTCTTCATCTTATTTTCAGCTGTCTGTTTCGAACAGTTAAAGAGAGCTGCAGTTTGACATTCTGAATGTACAACATGATAACAGACGTATCTGAGGTACAACACATTCACTACAGATGTAAATTGGTTGTTGCATCATGTTCCAATTCTGATCAACTATTGACCGCTGCACAAGGTTCCTGCTTCTGTGTTTTTGTTCAGAACGCCTCTCTGCCATTGTTACGTCACAGAGCAGTGTCTTACTTGAGGGTACCATGAAGGTGCGGACTTGAACTCTTTGCGCTCCGATTGCGAGCCTTTACCTTCCTGCACCCCAAGCCCCTACAATTAGTTTTTTGTTTTCTACAACATGGGGTAATTTATCTGATGAACTAATTAAGGGCCAATTGATCATTATTGGTGGATTGTAATGTAATTAAGAGTTGCTGGTTGGTTTCACTGTGCACTGGAATGTCTAAGTCTTGAGTTCCCTTGCCTTTCTCTGGAGAAAATAATTATTAATATTGTTATTATAAAAATAAACAAAGTTGGATGATTTTTTGTCCTTCTGTTTTTTTACATGTTAGGAAGTCATGTAAATGTGAATTTGACAAGATTTCCTATATTGAACATCATATTACATATAATCTACTGCTAATGTATTTTTTTGTTGACATTTACAACTGCAAGTTCATAATTTCTCATACAGTCTAGTTTGACTTACTGGGGTAATTAGGGTTAAATGCATTCCTCAAGGGCACAATTGATTTTCCACTTTGTTGGCTGGGGGATTCAAACCAGTTACACGTAGTTATTGGTCAGATCTACCATTCAAAAAAAGAAAGAAAAGAAAAACGCATACAAAACAAAACCAATGCAGACATACAAGAATACAGAAAGTAGTATTTCTTGTGATTTAACAGCACGCTACACAGTAGCCCAAGTGGAAATATTAGAGCTTGTCTTTCTGCAGCATTATCGCCACTATAATATACAGTTTTGTTTCATTTACTCATGTCTTGGTTCCTGCTTTTCCTCCCGCAGTAGATAGGCCTTCAGTAATATCTTAATAATATTTGGAGTGAGAAAAACCCTGCTCAGAATTTGCAGTAAGATAAAAAACAATAATCTTTCTGGTTTGAATGGGAATTAAATGTTTATTAAATAAATACCATTGACAATCTTTCTTAATGGGCCAGTCCAAGGTTCTTGGCCACTTGGGGCATGGCCATGCCTCTTCTACATGGTGTATGGTTGAGGAAATGATGGATTCGTTATTTTTAGGAAGAAAATGTGTTATGTGGAGGGTCATTGAGGTTGGGGGGTACTGGTTGCACTTCTGCTGGCATATTGAGGATACAAAGAAGAGGGAGAATCACATTTATTTTACCAATCTTAAAAACCTTCCAGACGCCATTTAAATTTTAGTAATTGGCAGATGGTCTATCCAGTGAGATTTACACCATGTAATCTTCAAAACAAATGTACATATGTTCCCAGAGCTATGAAAGCTTCCCTGTGTCATTTGCAGAAGTAGATACAGAGTTCATTTAACTATCTTATCTCTATTAGGTCACAGCTATGCTATGTGTCCCTGGAATACCAAACACGTGCGTTCACTATGGGGTAGATCTCAGTCATACTCTTGGTATGCTTAATCTCGTTATCAAAACCCATGAGACTAGAATGTCAGAGGGAGGGACATTTGGCTTTCTCGTCCAATGAGTTTTAAGAATGAGACGCGGAAAAAGAAACCATTTTAGGCTGCTACGCAGCCGCACATCAGATTTTTATTCCGTTATCTTAAGTAGCTACACAGTTAGCTTGTTGGATTGCTGTTGATTTAGGGTAGGGGTGGATTTACAAAGAAGATACTTAACTACCTAACCTAACTAGCAAGGTGAGGTTCAACTTAATTATTTTTGGTCTATTTCTGTATAAATTGTTCTGTACATCGTATTAGTTAGCTTGCAAAGTTAGCCAATGTTTGAAACGTAACAACTGACAATGTTGTTAACTTGCTAGTGTAGACAGGTAACAGCTGATGTAGCTAACATTTGTTAACTTGCTAGCGGTCGCTTGTCTGTTAACTAGTTGCCTAGATTAGTAGTAGTAGTAGATTAGTTAACTAGTTGCCTGACTAGTTTCAAGATGATTGAATGAAGCGTTGACCCTTGCTGTACATTAAAGTACAATTACTGTTCTAGTTAGGTGGCCTGCCTCTACTTGCTAATGTTTTTCGTCAACCCTTTGTAACTTCAACTTCCTAAAATGTCTAGGTAACGTTATTACATGAGTTCGATGGGAAATAAAGCTTTCTCGTGCAATACCAAACTAGTTACTTAGTTGACAATACGTCAACTAATGCGCGTTCCTAACAGCATAGACTGCCGATAACCCTATAAATCCGATGTACTGTAACGATTCAATTTATTTCTATGTAACGTCTTGTTTTTGGTTTTAGCGACTGCGAAGCTGGTCTCAGCGGTTGAGTGGGTGAAGTACCTTCTAGGAATCTTCCTGCACATTTGGTACATCCTTTTCTGGACTACAACGAAGTAAATATTGGCTTGTTAGTTTAGTAAAATGGTGAAGATATTTGTTGGGAATGTGAACTCCTCCACCACTGAGACAGAACTGCGTACCCTATTTGAGAAATACGGTCAGGTGTCAGACTGCGACATTCTGAAGAACTATGGCTTTGTGCACATGAATGAAGAGGAGGAGGCCCAGAAGGCAGTGGCAGAGCTCCACAAGTATGAGCTTAATGGTGCACGCATCACTGTGGAATTTGCAACTACGAAGGTCCGCAATGCCACAAAAATCTACGTTGGGAATGTTCCCGAGGGTACCACAGCTGCTAAAATAAGAGAGCTCTTCCAGCCGTTTGGTAAGGTGGTTGAGTGTGACATTGTGAAGAACTTTGCCTTTGTGCACATGCAACGAGAAAAAGATGCAAATGAGGCCATTTCCAAGTTAAACCACTCTAAACTGGAAGGCCAAAAGATAATTGTATCCATCTCCCGCAACAATCAAGCCAGAAATGGCAGAATGGATGACTACTCTCTCCCATATCACCACTACTCACCTTACCCACACCAGTACCTCCCCCCTCAAGCTCCGCATAGGGACTACTACCCACCCTGTGGTCGCCTACCACGCCCCCCCCTTCCTCCACCCCCCCCTAGGGCCTACTATGAGCATGACCTGTATGAGGGGAGTTATTATGAACAGGATCCTTATGAACTGTTGCCCCCATCACTTCCTCAGCAGTCGCTTACTCCCCCGGATCCTTCCCGTTTTTACCGGGAAAGAAGTCCCCTGGCTAACCAGCGCAATCTGTTGCCTCCACCTTCTTCTGCCAGCTACCCTCAAAGTGTTGATTTTGATGGTGTCCGCACTCCGTCCTCTTTGGGATATGCTCTTGGCTCTGGCTTTGATAAGGATGATTACTTTGAAGAGAATTACTCAAATGGTTTTGTTAGAGGCTACTAAGGGCACGTTTTTCAATTTGAATTTAGGTGACGAAGCAGCAGCGTACGAGTGTGCATTTCGTTTTTTTTTAAAGTGGGTGCAATTGTATTATATAGAGAAACGGGTAATAAGAAGAATACTGTACATTGAAACTTACTTAGCGATGTTTATCAGCTCGCTTATTATTTTGACTTATTTTGTTTATAATGAATAATCGGCAGATTTAGTGTTCCATTGTTTACAGATTTGTAGACTGGAGGTGGTAGGCCAGTTTCACTGAATGTTAATATTTTATTTTGAACTTTTGAGTGTAGTATTTATTGGTGTAGTATAGGAATTATATTTCATGTAGTTGGCTCGAAATTGAGCTGATGGCACTTACTCAAATTAGTTGTGTATGTTTTTTATGTTTTAGGGCATATTGAGAAATATCTGTGATTATCAGATTGAACCAAATCACCAGTTCTTTAAAAGCTTGCATTTAAGACGACTATTTTTCTTTCAGAGGAATTAAATGTTTTGTAAGTCCTTTAAAAAATATCCCATATTACTCAGGTCTTTGTTATTCACCCCAATTCTAAGGTTGGGTTGTTTGTTGTGTTCAAACTGGCTGACTTACTAACCAAACACAACAGCTGACCAAGTTGATCTCTGCTGCCTTGCTACGGTGGACACAGCATCCTAGCATCAGCGCCTCCAAAACCAAATCGGATATGACCATTCCATTGACATGAATGAATAAATAAAATAACCACTGAAAAATTGTTCACCGTCAGAATCTCACCTCTTGTATTAATATTTCACATTATGCATATTACCTTTTCATTCGCTGTCCATTAAATAATTTTTGGTTTCGAATAGCATGGATATAATCCAAGATATTCCAGGTATGAGACATCTATGCCTGTAGGCTTTACTGAATGTACTCTTCTCAGCATTTTGCATAAGATAAAATGCTGAATTCTAATGCATCTTGCCAGTGCAAACAGTGAGCTTTTTTGATTGACTGTTTATTTCTGTCTTAACAAATTCCTTACTACGGTTGTTTAAACATTGACAAATTTGATTTGTTTTGATTAGAGGAAATATATAAAGAATGTCTTGATCAGCCGCTGTTGTTATTTAGCCACTTAAATAAAATGTCGACCTCCCTGATCTGGCAATTTTTTTTATTTCATTGATTTTGAGTTGACTATTTTTACAAACTGGTAGTGGGATACTTTTTGCTCTAATGTATAGTTGACCGTTACATTGTTATTGAATTTTTTTTTGACTCCAGTGAAATATGTTCCTCATCACGAGTTGAATTGCGTTGGTGTTAAATTTAATTAGAAGATAGGAGAGAACCCTTTCAGGTTCTCTCCTTTAACATACCTGCTCACGAACGTACTTACAAAAGGATGAATTGTGTGAACTCACTAGTGTGTAAGACCTGAGTCGTCGTCTCTCTCTTTAGCTCAGTCACTTACTTTCAAAATATACTTACTGATGTTTAACATTTTAACAAGATATTCTATGCACCTATCCGTCTGATTAGGTAAGTAAAAAACGAGGTATTGACTTTGGATGTATGGTTGCACAGGACCTCCAGCATAATCATAATATATATTTTATTTTTTTTCATTTTGATGGTGGGTAACATTGTAACAACTCCATGGTGCACATCTATTCAATCCTACTGTGTTTTAAATCTTCAGTTGTCACAGGTGCCTTTAAAGTAAGTATTTTACTAAGCAAATGTTGTCTTATTTCCCTGTACTTGCTAACCTGATCTTGTAGAACTTCATAAGTGAGGATGAGGACTTTACTATTCTTTCATCCCTGCAGGTTTCCACATCTACTCAACCTCTTCTAACTCAAAAAGTATGTCTGTTTACAGTTCCTGGCGGTATATAAGGTTTTGTGAGTATTTCATCATACAATTTGTCCATGTATCATTGTTTAAGAGAATTCTAACAGCTGCCAGTTTGGAAAGTTGAAACATGACATATTGTGTAACATTACAATAAATTATATTATATAAAATGCTGGGAATTACATTTGTCATAATCGTGTGTGTTGGTAAAGATGTGTGTTAGCATGGCTCGTCATTACCATGGTTTGTTATAGATTTGTGTTAGCATGGATTGTCATTTTGTGTTGGTATGGATGTGTAAGCATGGTTTGAAAAATTTATTTATTACCTCTATTCAAAGGGTAGGTTTGCATTACTTTATCGAGCTCGTTCTGAAATGTGCCGACAAAATCAATCGGACAAAATGCTATGGTATATTTATATCGTTTACATGTAAATCAGAAGTAGTCGTAAGTAGGAAGCAACTAAGAAAACCCTAAACCTTTTTACTATTGGAATTGTTTCAAGTTCGTCTTGTGACTGGCAAACAAAACCCACGTGAAGTAAGCACGTACTGTAGGCTTGATACCAGTATTGGGTCGGACTACGTCATAAAATTGCGTCTCAACATTAGATTTTGTCGCGCATTAACATCATGCGAAGTTTCAATATTTAGCTAGGCATCATTAAACATTGGGTTACGTTGACTAACGTTTCGTATGAAGTTTACTTCAACCACAAATAGCATCTTTGAACGGTATGGCTTTTGCCACTGGCCTTTTTGAAAGGTTATAATCCAGTTAATACTTATTAGTATTCTAATCTTACTACTTGGAATAGTAGTAAGAAATTGCTAGCCGGACTGAAGACGAAACGTATACTGCCAAATGTATTTAATGTAATGGCACAACAACGTTCGTTTTTCTCCATGGTCCATGACATTGATGCAATAACTATTAACTACAGGTGACGATCACTTACTTTTTCGTCAAGTGAAAATACGAGAGTATAGGGAAAACTGCGCAATGTGTTGTGGTCTACATTACCCGGAAAAGCATGCTTCGAATATCCTCCAGAAAAAGATCATCCGGGACATTTTGGCATACTATTTTCATCGTAATATTGTTTGAGACCTATTCATCTTCTCGCAAGCTAATCAGGCATACTATATAGTATGCAAGTATAAGATTTGGGATTCATATCTAGTTTTCTTGTACAGCCTTCTATGTAAAGAGATCGATCAGCTTAGTGGACACATTCAAATGTCTGCCTTAAAATTGAAGGGGGTAAATTACTTTACATCAGCTGTATGATGTATGAAAGTCTTCCAGCCTTCAGTTGCGATGTCATCCTCCTGTGGTTCAGATGCCCTTCTTAGGCTTCGAAACAAAAACCCGCAGGTTAAGCAAAAGTTCTGGTGTGTTGACACTGCGTTTAGGCCAGGATGTCGCGCCTTCTGCAGTGTGTGCGGCAATGACGTCGACTTGAGCTGGCCCCTCTTTGGTCTGATGCCCAAATATAAACTGACCAAAGCAGACTTACTCAACACTTAAGCTTAGACGTGGGCCAGCAGACATGGGCCCAGGTGTCAGATACATGTGTTTGTAGCCTGGAGGGGCTGGTGAGATACATGGACTGTCACGGAGGTTGATATGGACATATCAACCGGACTGGCGAGCCATTGACGTCTCAAACACTGGTCTTAAAAGTGCATTTGGCAGATATAATTGGAGACGAAAAGGCTGCATTAAGTTCACTAAATTGTTTTAAACTATCTGGCATTGGACATTAATGTTGCATATTAATTTTATAGCCTGGCCAATCTTAGTGTTGTCACGATTTAAAATCAGGCATAAGCAACATAAGTGGCCGCTTAGGGCCCTGGATTGCTTGTGAGCTCCAGACCCAAAGAGCTGGGGCTGGCACTGTATACAGATTCATATTTTCATAAAGACCTCTATATTTTATATTGTGTTGCCAAGAAGGGAGTGTCTATTATAAACATGCCTCTCAACCGCTAATTTGTGTGCTTTCATTTATTTGTTGAATACAACAGTTGGTCGACCTCTGTCACGTCTGCTAACCTCTGGATAAGCTGGGACTATTCTTATATCGGCGGATATGTTCTCCATTCCCAATTGAATTAGCCTACTACCTACGGACTAAAATATCACCACGACTCTTTCTCCCAATCCCGGATTTTCACCATCTGTCTTCTTTTTGGCTCCACCATGCTCTAACCCTGATACTCCAAATCCACTAGCTGGTGTAGACTGGGTTGGTTTGCCGTGGCCCGGTTTGGCCGATTCATAGGCGATAAATGAATCTTGTTGCCATGTTTTTTCCAACTTTGCTTCCCTTGCTATTTCCAATCAGCCCTGGACTACTATGTTTTTTTCCTACAGTCCCTACTTTTTACATATACTATTCTCCCTTCACTCTGGTAACCATTGATAACAACTATCGCCTTCCTCCTGAGGTAACTAGGCGTGCTCGTTCACTGGGCATTCTACGCCGACACCCCTATATTCATCGGGGCTCTTGTCGCAAATGGTCTGTCAGTGCTAACAGTAGTAACAACGTACTATCTCTCTGGTCTTACTCTTGCTCCCATCCATATCTATCATCTTGATCTGTCAATCACAGCTGCCTTCGCCCACTTCAATCTACCACAGTCCTCAACCTCAGCTCAACATGCCGTTCTACCAACCTTGCGCTTCTAAACACCCGTTCTATGAATAACAAAGCTCCCCTGCTACATGAACTTGTATTAGACAATCATAGCATAGGTTATAGCTACCTGTGTCAACCCCGCCTCACCGGCCGTGGTGGTGGCCTTGCTGTTCTGCACAAATCTAAGTATACAATAACCAAACTGCCTCTTCCTTCATTCCTCTCTTTTGAATACATTGCTTATAAATCATCCCATTCCATCACTACTATACTACTCTACTGTCCACCTAAATACAATGACTAATTTCTCTCTGAGCTAGCTAAACTACTCACCATTTCAGCATCACTTTCCCCCTGCCTTCTACTGCTTGGTGACATGAATATCCACGTTGACTCTCCAAACTCCCAATCTACCTCTGATTTCACGGCTCTCCTGGACTGCTTTAATATTACCCAACATGTTAATTTTCCAACCTATATCAAGAGCCACATTCTTGACCTTGTCTGCTCCATTGGCCTCAATATCACCCACATCTCCCCTTCACTATTTCCACTGTCCAACCACATGGTCCTGAATTTCTCCTTTTGCTCCAAATACCCCACAATACTAAGAAACGACTCATTTCTTTCCGCAATTTAAAAGCTGTTTACCCCCTGAAACTCTCTGATGCCATCTGCTCTGCCCTTCTTCTGAATCATGCTCCCACTACTCCTGAGGATCTAGTTAATCAGTTCAACACCACTCTGTCTGTCTCCCTCAATCACATGGCCCCACTCCAAACAAAAAACGTTTCCTTCAATTCATCATCACCCTGGTTTACACCTGAGCTCTGGGCCATGAAGCAGCCAGGCCGCCGTCTTGAACGTCGGACTAGATCTGGTTTAACTGTACATGCTGTTAACCATCAGATTCTTCTCACCAGGCTCAAGGCTCTGGGTGTTGAGGGAATCGCACTCTCTTGGGTACACTCATACCTCACTAGCTGTACCTACTTCATCTCCCTCAATGGCCATTATTCTGAATCTGATACTGTCACACAGGGTGTCCCCCAGGGCTTTGTTCTTGGCCCCTTGCTCTTCATCTGCATCCTCCCCCTTGGTCAGATCCTCCGTCACTTCAAACTAGACTTCCACTGCTATGCCGACGACACTCAAATCTACCTCAGTATCAGAACTCTCACCAACCCACCTTTGGTCCACATTGAATCCTGCCTATCAACAATTAATACATGCATGCAGCATAACTTTCTAAAGCTCAAAAGTGATAAAACTAAACTATTACTCATTGGTACTAACCAAAACGAGCACCTTTTCTCTCACCATAGATGAAACAATTGTCTCTCCAACTCCTCACGCACGCAATCTAGGTGTCATTCTGTACTCCTCTCTCAACTTTGAACACCACATAAAACAGACAGTCAAATCCGCTTTCTTTCATCTCCGCAATATTGCCAAGCTAAAGGTCTCCCTCTCCCATACCACAGCTGACACCTTAATACATGCACTCATCTCCTCCCGCCTTGACTACTGTAACTCGCTTTTTTCTGGCATCAACTCTTCGTCTCTCCATAAGCTAGAAATGGTCCAAAACTCAGCAGCCAGACTCCTCCCCCACACCAAGTCCTGGCAGCACATTATCCCTATCCTCCGGGAACTTCATTGTCTCCCTGTTCCGCAGCGCATAGACTATAAAATTCTTCTGCTCACCTACAAAATCCTCCATCAGCTTGCTCCTCCATACCTCTCCGAACTTATTTGCCAATACCAACCCAACCGGTCACTGCGCTTTTCAACAGCTGGCAAGCTCATCATCCTCCGGTCCAGGCTACGTAGCTTTGGGGACAGGGCTTTCTCTGGGGCGGCTCCAATGCTGTGGAACTCACTTCCGCAATCCATCCGTGACTCTGAATCTTTTACCATCTTCATCCACCGCCTCAAGACTGATCTGTTCACACAAGCCTTCCCATAGCCCCTCTCTTTCCCCTCGTTCCATTGTCTCGTCCTAGACCTTTTTTTCATTGTCTGTGTATTGCCTACTCAATTGTAAAGCGTCTTTGGGTCTTTAGAAAAGCGCTATATAAATTCAATCTATTATTATTATTATTATTATTATTATTATTAGTAGCCAGACTGAAGCCACTCCTCAGTAAAAGGCACATGACAGCCCATCTGGAGTTTGCCAAAAGGCACCTGAAGGACTCTCAGGCCATGAGGAATACAATGATCTGGTCTGAATGCTATGCATCATGTCTAGAGGAAATCAGGCACTGCTCATCACCTGGCCAATACCATCCCTACAGTGAAGCATGTTGGTGGCAGTATCATGCTGTGGGGATGTTTTTCAGTGGCAGGAACTGGAAGACTAG
Organism: Novumbra hubbsi; assembly: GCA_016801125.1. Lineage (NCBI taxonomy): Eukaryota > Metazoa > Chordata > Actinopteri > Esociformes > Umbridae > Novumbra > Novumbra hubbsi. The sequence goes on from JACXGK010002761.1 coordinate 12,776, forward strand.
TCAGGATGTAGAAAAAGATGAATGCAGCAATGTCCATAGATATCTTTGATGAAAACCTGCTCCATAGCACAATGGATCTCAGACTGGGGCAAAGGTTCATCTTCCAACAGGACATGGACCCTAAGCACAGGGCAAAGATGACAAAGGTAGGCTGTAGCTTAGGGACGACTCTGTGAATGTCCTTGAGTGGCCCAGCCAGAGCCAGACTTGAACCTGATTGAAGATCTCTGGAGAGATCTGAAAATGGCTGTGCACCGACGCTCCCCATCCAACTCGATGTAGATGGAGAGGTCCTGCAAAGAAGAATGGGAGAAACTGCCCCAAAATAGGTGTGCAAAGCTTGTAGCATCATACTTTAAAAGACTTGAGGCTGTAATTGATGCCAAATGTGCATCAACAAAGTATAAGCAAAGGCTGTGAATACTTTTGTACATGTTTATATTTCTGTTCTGTTCTTTATATTAAAAACTTTAACTTTGTCAATATGGGTTATTGTGTGTAGAACTTTTTGTAAAAAAGTGAATTGAATCGATTATGGAATAAGGCTGTAACATAACAAAATGTGGAATAATTGAAGTGCTGTGAAATACTTTCCGAATGCACTGTACATATGTCTATTTTAATGTTGTTTATATTGTAATTGTTAACACATTCCTATTGAACGTGACAAGAGAAGACAAATAGAATATTATTTTTGCGGGCCGAAAATAAAATGTTCTTCTTGCATGATCTGCACAATACATGATTATAACGAATGATTAAGTTATTGTTAGTTAATAATGCACATCAAATGTGCACCTATAGGTGCATTAACCCCTGATCCTGAGATGAGTTACTTGTTCTTGCAAGTCACCGAAGTGTTCCTGACTTTTATGAGTGGAGTGCATATCTTACTAAATTCAATAAACATCCTCTGCAATGTTTTCTCAATGAAGCTGGCAACCTTACACATTTAGAGATTTACATGTTCTAGTATTAATGCAATAAAAACATATTTCTTTGTCTTTATTTTAATGGATTTTTAAATGCACAAGAACACAATTTGTGTAATGGAACAATATGCAATCAGCTGTTTTGTGCCAGAAACCAGAATCGATATAATAATAAAAACCTGGATAATTTTGGCCACGATAATCGTGGCATGAAATTCTCATATGGTCCTAGCAGTAAATGCACTTTCATGACCATCCCTGAACAACTGAAGCTGGGTTCAGCTTCTTGCAACATTTTGGGGTCTGCTAAAATTGAAGGGTGTATTTTGCTCTCTATCTTCCAAATTCTATATCACTGTTGTTTTGCATTAGTTTTTTGGGAGATGCAAACTCCAAATATCAAATCAAATGTACCTTGGTGTCTTAAGCTACTTTCAAAGGCTCTTGACAGCTGCTGGAGATATTCACAGTAAACCCTGCCATGCTACAGGTATACTGAAATATTTGAAGACGTGGTAATGTATTTTAACTTCGATGCAAACAGAAAACACTGCACAGTACATAACTATTAAGAAATGACAATCGTTTTGTTATTGCTCTGTACTCCAGTGCATTGGATTTGAGGTTAAAGTATAGACTGAGAGTTCCAGTGGCAGTTAAAGAATGCCTGTTCCCTTTTTTTCATCCATACTTTCCTCTTGCCCAGATCAAGAATATTGTTTTCCACAACTCTACAGGCTAATTTTTGGGTTGAGCTATTATTCTACATTTTGGAGTTCCATCCTAAACTAGCACAACGCTAGGTGAGGGTGATTTTCTTTGGACTTAATGTCTAATTCCAGGCATATTCCTTCCTGGGGAAAAACACAAAAAAAGTATTGGACAGTGGAAGATTCTTCAAGTGTGATTTGACTTGCATCGTGTAAAAAAGAAAAACACCACAATTATATAAAAGTACTTGATATACACCATAGCACATATACTTTTTTTATTTATTTTTTATTAACAACATCTAATGAAATGAGGCAATACATTTAATATATTATGGATAGTTAATAGATCCTTAAATCTGGTAAAAAACTGTGCCAATTGGATAGATTACATATATATAGTTCCCTACCTATATGTTAACATGTTTACCATAAATTACTAAATATGTGCATATAACAATTGTTAAGTTTTAATAAGTAATTTTTAAACATTTCAGTTTTAATTTTTGTTATATTCAGTTGTTTTAATGAAAAATATTTTCTGACACTAAGTTTCAAATGGATTAGCAGTTATACATGATGGCAGTGGTCTCTCATATTTACACAAAAGATTGCTCTATACATTTTGATTTATTTAACCAAAAGCTTAACAGTATTCAGAAAATTTGCAACACAAAGGAGGATGGATTGTAAATATTACAAACAAAATACAACATTGTATGAAAAAAATATTTACAATAAATTAAATAGTTTTAAACAAAAACACAATATAACATTGTACAAAGAAAATATTCACAATAAATTAAATACAGTTTTAAAAAAAATACATGAAATGTACAGTATTTAATATAAAGTATACCAGTCAAAGTATATCTGAGGATAATTGAACAATATGAAGACTTTTGGTAATACTCTCACTTTAAAACTCTATAAAATCTACTAATTCTGTTCTTACTTAGTTATGTGCATATGCCAAGTCAAAATATGCAGCAAAAGGCAATAAGTAGGCTAGTATCTTTGCATCTCCAGTTATAATCTAACCACTGAAATAATACGTTTTTCTATTATTAAGTGATCATAGATCAGTTGTTCAGTCAGAGGTTTGTCTTTGTGGAATCATTAAAGTATAATCTGATAGTTGAATCTCAAAAAAGCAGTAAGTTCTGAAATTCCTATTTACAGGTAAACACATTTCATACTGTAGAACAATTTCACATTTCATTGAAAATGTTTGTTTCACTTGTTAATAAATATGTTATATATATGTAATTGGCACTTTTTATGAAGGCATTTCTTCCAAATTGCATCTAATATGCCCCCTGCAAAATTCATTTTTGCATTAGTTTTTATTTGATTGTACAAAAATGTCATATTTTAATTGCTTACATTCTCAATTGACATACTGTTATTTCAGCAGAAGAGAATTGAGTTTTTCAGCTGTGGTACAGTTGGTATTGTTACAAAAATGTTATGAAGGCACTGTATTAGTTCCTCAGTCCCTGCCTTCAGCTTCCTTTGGACTCCAGAGGAACGAGAACCACCCTCTGTAGACCTGCTTTGCTCTCCCTGGGATAATTCCTCTCTTGGGCTCCTTGAAAAGACAATGGATAAGATGATCAACTATGATTATTGTTTTTAAAAAGAAGTTTGGTATATTCTGGTATATTCTCCCAACTGTATATGCACTATGCAACACTTGTGGATTGTTATATTTCATACACTTGTATAGTATATTGGAACAATTGTGTTTTTTTGTCCCCCCACTTACACCTCTGTCACCCATCACATCTTACCCCTTTGTCAAGCCAGGTGTCAAATTCATCACTCATCCTCCTCAGCTGGCAGCCATATTTTTTTGCCGCCCACAGTGCAGGGGGAGCAGACTGTGACCGGCCCCGGAATGGTGCCATATCACCCCCGCTCTCCTCCGTAGGAGTCATTGCAACCTGAAACTCTGTGTTGTCCCACCTGCCAACCTGGGAACACACTTGGGATTCCGAGTAGAGCCGGACACGTCCACCTGTGTCAGTGAGTGGTAAATGTTGTAGGGGAATTGGGGGAAGGTTAACTGTACTTAAATCAACTTAAGAGATTCCTATTCAAACTGAGTATTATTATATAAAATTCAGGCTTAAGAATTTATTGGTTATATTCTCACCTGGCAGGGTTCTATTGCTTGTATTATTGGAGACATTACAGAGCTGAAATTCTGGGTAATGCGTGGTTCCTGAGTGGTCATATTTTTCATTCATGTTTTCTGGATTGTCATCCACACAATCCTGAGTGTGGTCCATTGTAAATGCCTGAAGTGAAAAACATCCATCATTAAGTGTTGACCACAGGCATTACCTATTGTAAGGAAATCATAATACATCCATTTTGATGACAAACAAAATATTTTCACTTAAATAAGTTATGTTAAATATGTTAACTTACCATAGATTCGAATTTACCCAGGCCAAGCTAATGACTGATTTTGAGTCCTGATGATGAGTTTAAAGTTGGTTGTTTTATTTTATTTTGGTTTTCCTCTTGTTCTCGTGTCAGTGTTGAACTAGAGGTAATATGACGTTTCTGTATTCTCTCTTTTCAAAGTAAACTGTTTCTAAAGCCAGAAGTGGATGATTTCCTCGCATTGCTAGTGAGACACCAAATAATACACTTAAACAGCGTAGTGTAGTACTACAGTAATACAGTAACAGTTGTTAGCTACTGTACCACTAGCTAGCTCAGTCGTGTAATTATTTTGACTCAAATGTTTACAAAAATTGTTTTCAAAAACTAGCTTTATGATTGTCTTCGCAAAATGTTATTTCAGTCGACGAGTTTCCAAAATTCTTACCGAAACGTATTCAAATATGACATGTGGTCTCGTTACATGTTGTTGTTGTCTTCCGTCGCTCGTCCCTATGCCACAGTACAGTAAACTAAAGTAGCACCAATTTTCTTCACCCAATAGGCTGACACTGGCAATCAGAACGAGCCAATAGGCGATCGCTGCTAAGGGGTTTTGGAGTGGCTATCTTGTCATAACGTCACTGTTGCGAAAGGGTTATGTGCAACCTTTCAGTCTAGTAACTTGTTTACCATTTCATCCATCCCTGCGCGCGTTCCTCGGGAGTTTATGGTCCTGATTAGGGGCAGTGTCACATCACACATAAATTAGGAAGGCAAATTATGTTGTAGATGTCTTGAACACATTAAACATTCATAATAGTACCACTTTCTGAGGTATCACCCCTTTTAATAACCACTTTTTAATGATGGTCGTCATAAACTGCTTTCCCTCAAAAGCACCAATAAACTTAAATCACTGGTGATTTTTCCACTTCAGTTGTTTCGTTCAAATTAAGAATGCAAAAAATTCTGTAATTTAAAAATGTGAACAGAATTGTTTTAACATTACATGTTATTTTTGTTATAAAACGAATGTACTATGTGGTAGTAGGGTAATGTTGGTACTTTTCTCTCAAATACGTTGATATTTTTTATTATGTCTTCATGAATTTCCAGCGAACAGATAATAGAGATCAAATATGTAAAAACATCCAATTAACAACCTGGTCTATATTTGTAAAAAAAAAATATATATATACATATATAATCTTTCTTAGTATCTAGTAATTTTGTTATATGGCCCCTAGATGGCAGAAAACGGTTACATATCAAAGTGTTTCAATTGTTTTGACTGTAGCTTGCAATTATTGGTCTAATCAAAATCTCTGATTGTAATTCACAACAAATTTCACAATTTAGGAATAATACAGGGTCAACATTCCAGCACACATCTTTGGAAAGCCATGTTGTTGGCAATGTGGAAGTGTAGGGTTTTCTAGAGATTAAATGCATAATTAAGGTAGTTTATTGAAGTTGTTTATTGTCATTCTTGCAGCAGGTCTTTTTCTCATCCTGGATTGCATATTTCAGCCTGGTTTAATTACCAAAATGTATGTATTGTATATGGGTTAGTTTTATCCAATTGCTTCGAATCCTGAATGATTATACACTAATAGCTGTGGTAAATGAGACGTATACTAAGATGGCGCCGCATTCCTGTCATGCACCATAGCACCAAAGCAAATTCCTTCTATGGATAAACCTACTTGGTAATGAAGCTGATTCTGGTACCACGGTAGGACATCACATACATTTTCAATGGTCTAAATCAGTCTGTAACGGTCTGTAACTGATTTAGATACACTTTGAAGAGAATGTGAGGCCACCTGTCAAAAAATTAAGGCCAATTATCCAAAACAGACAAGTAAAGATAATACAGAATGGCTCACATTGAAGTAAAATTGAGGGTTATTGAATGGCCGAGTCATAGACCAGATCTAATTCCTTTTCCAAATGTGGTTACTTGAAGTGTTTGCTTGCAGCACAGCCCTCGAATATGACACAGTTGACGCAGTACTGTAAAGAAAAACTGGCAAAGATTCCTCCTAGTCGAAGCAACAGATGGACAGTTATAGTTACTGCTACATGAAGTTATTTCAGACAAAGTGGTCCACACCAGCTATAGAAGATATGGAAGTACATACAGTGGAGGAAAAAAATATTTGATCCCCTGCTGATTTTGTACATTGGCCCATTGACAAAGAAATTATCAGTATATAATTTTAATGCTAGGTTGATTTGAACAGTGAGAGACAGAATAACACATTTCAAATAAGTTATACATTGATTTGCATTTTACTCTAGGGTCATTTCCGTGCTGGAATACCCATCCACAACCCATTTTCAAAGCCCTGGCTGAGAGAAGGAGGTTCTTAAACTGTCTAGATTTGACAGTACATGACCCTTTCCATTGTCCCTTTGATGCGGTGAAGTTGTCCTGTTAGCAGAACCCCCCACAAAGCATAATGTTTCCACCTGCATGTTTGATGGTGGGGATAGTGTTCTTGGGGTCATATGCAGCATTCCTCGTCATCACATCATGGGCGCTGCAAGGTTTCAGTCCTTCACAACGTAGTGTGTTACCAATTGTTTTCTTGGTGACTATGGTCCCAGCTGCTTTTAGATCATTGTCATCATCTTCACCATTTTCATGATCATTGATACCCCACAAGGTGAGATCTTGTATGGAGCCCCAGACTGAGGGAGATTGAAAGTTATTTTGTGTTTCGTCCATTTGCAAATAATTGCACCAACTGTTGTAAACTTCTCACCAAGCTGCTTGGCGATAGTCTAGTAGCCCATTCCAGCCTTGTGTAGGTCTACAATGTTGTCCCTGACATCCTTGGACAGCTCTATAGTCTTGGCCATGGTGGAGAGTTTGGAATCTGATTGATTGCTCCTGTGGACAGGTGTGCCAGAGATGGCAGTTCCATCACTTCAGCAGAGGGACGATTTATAAAATCATATTATCTGTTCTGCTGGCCTGGAGATCCTAACTCTTCTGACTGTCTTGGACAGCAAGTGTTCTAACCAAAAGTTATTTAATTACATTTAGTTTTTAAGGTGGTAAACCTCTCCCCAAGTTATTTGTTATGCCATTATTTACACGGAAGTTAATCTGTGGAACTGATAACTCGGCGTGTATCAAATACAATGAAGACATTTAAAGTAATGTATGTTAGCCGTTCATGCGCAGGCAACAGTGAAGACAAGCCGTGCGTATAGAGCTGTTTCCAAACGTCCCCTCCCCTCGCTCTGCAGTCCGCGCTGCTAAAAAACGCTGTTCTGTTTCTGCATTGTGTCAAACCATGCCCACCGACAGATACAATAGGAGACGGCTGTTTTCGCATTAAGTCAGATGCTTACATAGCCATCCCTTTCCCCCCATTCTTATCGCTTTTACTTATTTGCTACTGATGTTTATGTTAGCGTTGGGTTTGCGTCTTTTTAGACTGTCTCATAAATCATTCGCGCCTCCACCCATGTGCATCCCTGTCGTAGTTATGTTATCCGACTGCAACCTCCTATGATCATTTTTAAACATTCTGCCGAATCTCTTCGTTCTTTGGTTGAGTTAGCGTAGAAAAAAGATGTTTGTTCTTCTGGAGAAGAAATGGACGATGTCAGATAGGGAGGACGTTCAAGCAATGTGTCAATAATTTAGCAAATTTATTCTTAAATAACCGCTCATTTACTGTTGACAGAGATTCTGGATTATTTAGTAAAAATAAAAGGCCAATCCAAGTTCGCTACGAAACCTGCCTGTGAATCCTATTCGTGAAGAAGCGCAGAGACAAGCACAACGACGTCTCCAAGATCCGGCGCATCAACATCGGAGCACCATTGATGTGTTCTTTGGAAGTGACATACACTGAGTGTTGCAGTACCACATCTAATTCGGAGAAGTCGAAGAACAACAGGCAGGTGAGTATTATAGGTATACGTTGGACTGACCAACGCTGATCCAGCAGGCTTAGGCATTACTTTGGTTTAACAAATAAGATCACCAATACTTGATTCTCAGTAGAAGGATATCAGAAGATTGGATATAGTCAACTTCAGTAGGTCTTTCTGTGCACATTTAATATTATATATATATAAACAACATGAGCATGAATGGCAAATTGTGGAATTTGTGTATTTTTTTAATCAAATATGTTCTCTGAATTGTTTTGTTTTCAACATACTAAAGGAAGAAGACCTGTTTGTCCCCTGACATTCCAAACATCAAGAGGGTGATGATCTGTTAAGATCACTAGTTTCTCACTCCCTGCTGGCAGCAGCGCTGTTCAGGTAAGTGCTAATAATATTCTCTCTACAGAGTTTTACATAATCAAGCGACTATATAATAGTTTAGCCAAAGTTTCATTATTAATAACGTAACTAATTAGCTTTCAGTCAAAAGCTTCAACTCTACTTGGAGTCTATAGGGATTTGAACAACAATTTATGTTTTTATAGTTGTGGGACGTCAAACACAGTATAATGTCAAATTGTTGATTCACGATAAAGGTCTTCAAGACTACTGACCTGTCTTACCTGTCCTATTAGGATGTCATCTGGACATACCTGATTTCTACAACAAAACTGTACAAAAAAATTGCACATTAAAAGTATTTTCCCCCAGAGTAAATATTATATTCATAATAATATGTTAAATTGTACTAATATTAAATGCAGTTACTATGACACTTTTTACTGGATAAAATATGTATGACCACTGGTGTCAGAAGAAACCTCTGTATATATATTTATATATATATATATATATTATATTATAGTGCAATGTATGGGTGTGAATATTGTGCTGCTTACATGATGTAGATTCCCTTAATGATACTAGATTATGGAGGATGAAAAAAGGGGATTGAGACTTAAGGTGTTTAGACCATATAGTACGTAATCCTGTGGATGCCTTCTCTCTTCCCCTGAATAATCTAATGTTGCCTTAGTGGTTCTATTTTTACTCACCACATGTTAAGGGACTCCAGTTGCAGTTCTGTCCTCTCTTGTAGGGCTTGGCATTGGAAATGTTGATGGAAGAAATGTTTTAATGCTGAGATGGTTTTTAGCTTTTATTAATGCGTGGCCATTTACATTTTTTTCATTTTGAGTATTTCTGATGTATTTGTTTTATAAATTAATACCAATAGGATTGTAAATGTGCTCTTTTGTGTTTGACTGCATGAAGTACCCATTGTATGTTTTAGTTATTGTTATTTAAGGACTTACTGTGAAAAATAACCTATGTCAGACAGCAACTGAATAAATCCATGCCAATGTAACCCCAGTGCGCCTTAGAGGGCAGTAGCTACTGTTATCTGTAATAATAAGTAGCTTAGTTTGTTTTATATAATGATGAATATTTAATGGATGTGACAGGTAAATTCTCTTCAGAAACATGACAGAAAAAATCATAAAAATAATAACTACTGGTATATTAAAGTATTTTGATGCAAGTATTAACAACATGCCTTTTGATGTTTTATGTAGGCCTGTTTTTTATTTTTTTCCATGACCAAAATCCTCCATTTACTCTAGTTCTATTAAATGGCTGTTATTTGACTCAATATTTGGTTTGAGGCTTAAACTTTGATCACAGGTGCATTCCTCTAATACTTTGTCTGTTTTCTGCAATCCTGTTTCGATTGGTTGGTAGTATTGGAACTAATGTCTTTCACAGAATATTGTGTGAAATTTCTGAAATTTCTGAGTTTAAGGATACCTCTCAGGGAGTTTAAATTAGTTTACAATTAAGAAATGTGGATAGAAAAGATCACGCTTAGATAGATAACGGTTCAAATCATCACCCCTCCTTTACAGGATCAATATTACACAATAATGCTGCACATGGATTTACTGACAACTCTCCTTTAAACTCTGAAAGGAGCTGATGTCTTGGTAATGACCTGTGGTCTCACATACTTAGGGCTGGTCTGGGGTCGTGTTTAGTTGCACCCATTTCATGCAGAAAGTTTGGTGACAAAAGGTTAATATGCATCCCCACTTGGGCCTGTTGTATGGTTTTGGCTCAGATGTAGCTTTCCCAGTCTAGTTTTTGAGAACAGAGAACAAATACTCTATATATTTCTTTCTCTGGGCATGCAGCTGTTGCTGATGCCTGTTTCATTTTAACAGGTCAGAGACGCAATCTCATGGCTACCAATGTCTTCTTTGAGCCATCTGAGATGTGCTAATTTTCTGCACAAAAAACGTGCAGTTCTTGTAGTGTGAGATGTTCAATGCAATTTCTGAGAACAGTGTTCAGCATGAGCCAATTAGAACTTATGAAGCAAACCAGCAGGGAGAGACAGAAGCTGTTTAACTGGAATTGCATTGAAAAACAACATAAAAACGGATTGGTTCTACACACTGGTAGTGCACCTGAGGCTCTCATCTTGTAGTTAGCTAAATTCAAGAAATTTGAAACATGTTTGTTTTGTGTGGTATGCTCCAGAAATGTTGAAGCCACACATCCAAGCACCACCCACAGCTGTTTCATATGTCGACAAAGCTTTTTGTATGAGATTGTCATATTTTACCTCATTTTGTGTTTTGCCACACTGTGTTCCCTTTCTCCCAGATGTCATTCTAATCTTACAGATTGCTAAAAAGAATAGGTCAACGTGTTCAGTTTTGTGGGTAAAGAGACCTCTATCAAATACTGAAGTCATTTTCTACTGTGCTGAGCATTTCTGCTCCTCCTACATGGACCCCAATTAGGAGACATAATGTACAAACATTTCCCACCAGTCCATAGACCAGAGCAGCTTAACACTTTGGCTCCCCAATTAATTCAACGATACAGTTATGGAGGCTTTCTGCAAATTCCTCTGAATTTTAGGAATTCCTATTCACACTTCTGGCTTTGCCTCATCATTGTGTCTCCCATCAGCTTTTAGTAAAGTGGAGGAAAAAATATTTGATCCCCTGCTAATTTGGTAAATTTTCCCACTGACAAAGAAATAATAATATTATATAACTTTAATGGTAGGTTCATTTTGAACAGTGAGAGACAGAATAACAACAACTAAATCCAGAAAAAAACATTTCAAATTAGTTATAAATTAATTTGCATTTTACTCAGTAAAATAGCTATTTGACCTCTTTGCAAAACATGACTTAGTACTTGGTGGCAAAACCCTGGTTGGCAATCACAGAGGTCAGACGTTTCTTGTAGTTGGCCACCAGGTTTGCGCACATCTCAGGAGGGATTTTGTCCCACTCCTCTTTGCAGATCCTCTCCAAATTCGGCAACTCGAACCTTCACCTTCCTCCACAGATGTCCTATGGGATTAAGGTCTGAAGACTGGCTAGGCCACTCCAGGACCTTAATGTGCTTCTTCTTGAGCCACTCCTTTGTTGCCTTGGCCGTGTGTTTTGGGTCATTGTCATGATGGAATACCCATCCACGACCCATTTTCAATGCCCTGGCTGAGGGAGGGAGGTTCTCACCCAAGATCTGACAGAACATGGCCATTTCCATTGTCCCTTTGATGCGGTGAAGTTGTCCTGTTAGCAGAACCCCCCCAAAGCATAATGTTTCCACCTCCATGTTTGACGGTGGGGATGGTGTTCTTGGGGCCATATGCAGCATTCTTCCTCCTCCAAACACGGCCAAAGAGCTTGATTTTGGTCTCGTCTGACCACAACACTTTCACCCAGTTCTCCTCTGAATCATTTAGATGTTCATTGGCAAACTTCACATGTACAGGCCTGTACATGTGTTTCTTGAGCAGGGTGACCTTGCGGGCACTGCAAGGTTTCAGTCCTTCACGACGTAGTGTGTTACCAATTGTTTTCTTGGTGACTATGGTCCCAGCTCAAGGTCCCATCATTGTCGTCATCCTCACCATTTTCATGATCAGTGAAACCCCACAAGGTGAGATCTTGCATAGAGCCCCAGACCGAAGGAGATTGACACATATTTTGTGTATCGTTCATTTGCGAATAATCGCACCAACTGTGGTAAACTTCTCACAAAGCATTTTGGCAATGGTCTTGTAGCCCATTCCAGACTTGTGTAGGTCTACAATATTGTCCCTGACATCCTTGGACAGCTCTTTGGTCTTGGCCATGGTGGAGAGTGTGGAATCTGATTGATTGATTACTTTTGTGGACAGGTGTAATTTATACAGTTAACAAATTGAGATTAGGAGCACTCCCTTTAAGAGAGTGCTCCTAATCTCAGCTCGTTACCTGTATAAGAGACACCTGGGAGCCAGAAATCCTGCTGATTGATAGGTAATCCAATACTTACAGTGGGTGAAATAAGTATTGAACACATCACCATTGTTCTCAGTAAATATATATCCAAAGGTGCTATTGACATGAAATTCTATCAACCCAAGTAATCCATACATAGATAAAAAGAAACCAAAACAAATAAGATCCGAAATTAAGTTATGTGTAATAATGTGAAATGACACAGGGAAAAAGTATTGAATACATGAAGAAAGGGAGAGCAAAAAGGCATGGAAAGCCAAGACAACAGCTGAAATCTATCAGTAATTACAAAGCAACCCAACCCTTTGTCAGTGAAAATGATTATCAGCTGGTTTACTGATGGCCTACAAAAAGGTCTCATTGCCAAGGTGTCACACAAGACACATCTCATGATGGGTAAAAACAAAGAGCCATCTCAAGACCTTCATAACCTAATTGTTGCACATGGCATTAGTTACAGGCGCATTTCCAAGCTTCTGAATGTTCCAGTGAGCACCTTTGGGGCCATATTATGGAAGTGGAAAGACAATCATTTAACCATAAATTTGCTTCGACCAGGTGCTCTTCGTAAGGATTGAAAAGAATAATCAGAACAGTTGTGGAGAGCTTCAAAAAGACCTGGTATTAGCTGGTACTGTTGTATCAAAGAAAACAGTAAGTAATGCACTCCACCGCCATGGCCTGTATGCATGCTCACCAGGCAAGACTCCATTGCTGAAAAAAAGCTGTTTAAAGTTTGGAAACATTTGGAAAAGCCAGTGAAATACTGGTAGAATATAATGTGGTCAGATGAGAGCATAATTAAACGGTTTGGATGCCATAATACACACCATGTTTGGAGGACAAATGGCACTGCACATCACAATAAAATCATCATACCAACATTGGCAAATGGTACTGGGAAACTTCACATAATTGAAGGAAGGATGAATGGGCAAATTCACCGAGACATTCTTGACACATATACTGCCATCTACCAGGATGATAAAGATGAAAAGAGGGTGGACATTTCAGCAAAACAATGATCCCAAACACACAGCCAAAGAAACTCTCAAATGTTTTCAAAGATAGAAAATAAATCAGCTAGAATGGCCCAGCCAATCCCCTGACTTAAATCCCATTGCAAATGTATGGAACGTACTGTAGATCAAGATTCATAGAAGAGGCCCACAGAACCTTCAAGATTTGAAGACTTTTTGTGTGGAAGAATGGGCCAAAATCACACCAGAGCAATGCATGCAACACGTTTCTCTATACAGGAGGCATCCTGAAGCTTTCATTACCAACAAAGGCTTTTATACAAAGTATTAAACAAATATCAGTAAGCATGTTCAATACTTTTTCCCTGAGTCATTTCACATTATTAAACATAACTTAATTTCTGATCTTATTTGTTTTGGTATGTTTGCATGTATGGATTATTTGGGTTGTTACAAACATCTGGTGACAATTCCATGTCAATAGCACCTTTGGAAATATATTTAGTGAGAATAATGGTGACGTGTTTAATACTTATTTCACCCACTGTATTTCACTGAGTAAAATGCAAACAAGATATAACTTGACATGGGTTTTTGCTGGATTTTTTTGTTTTTATTCTGTCTCTCACTGTTCAAATAAACCTACCATTAAAATTATAGACTGATAATTTCTTTGTCAGTGTGCAAACGTACAAAATCAGCAGCGGATCAAATAATTTTTTCCTCCACTGTAAGTGGGAGATCAAAAGGTGTTCTTGGAAGTGCATCTCGCCAAGCCAAGTTCTGCTTCTTTTCACACTGCTCATTCAATAAGGAAGTACTAGCCAGTAACTATGCATTAAATGGGAACACATTAAACACCATTCAGCTAACAGGCGCCTGACCTACCACAGGTTTCTGCAATACGAGGCAAGGAAACCTTGTCCGATACAACCCCACCAACTCAGGACAGTGCTGAGAAAGATTTCACCATCTCACATAATCCCCTTGATTCAGGAGCCCTGTTGTAATCTTTTAACCGAAACCTATTAACAGCCTTCTGGGTCTGGTTGATTATTCACACTTTGTTGACGCTGTGTGTTTGTGTCAAACTTTCTACATCAAGTGATTTGTTAGAAGCCAATCACCTTCCTGTCAAACTGTCCTGGTACAGTGACACATTAGGATCTCATTCCTCTTTAAGGGATGCATTGTAAATGGAAATATAGCCAACATGAACTGTCCAGAATCCAGGTAAACATGTATAAGTTCTGATATGTGCTTTCACAGTACATCTAAAGACTGTTGTAGAGCAGGAGGGCCCAGCCTCAACTTTGTCTCTGTCCATGGTCCTAATTCTGCATGTCAGAACACAAACTACAGAGCCAACTAAAAAGAGTAAAAGTAGCAAAGCTAGGAAGTGCTATTTTTCTCCCTGAAATTATGGCAAAGATGGCAATTTGCATATACTCCAGAATGTCATGAAGAGTGATCAGATGAATTGCAATTAATTGCAAAGTCCCTCTTTGCCATGAAAATGAATTTAATAACCCCAAAAAACGATTTCACTGAATTTGACCCTCATTGACCCACTAATTATACTTCAGTATACCATAGTAACATCTGACAAAAAGATCTAAAAACACTGCAGCAGCTAACCAATACTTAGCTGCTGCATTATCAAAACTATTTTCTCTGAAATAACTTGAAACTGACATCAGCAAAGCAGCCACAAAACATAACTGAGCCTCCTCCAGTGTTTCACTGTAGGTATGGTGTTCTACTTGTTTTGAAAGCTGTATTTTGTTGTCGGCCAACATAGAGCTGTTGTTACTTGCCAAAAAGCTGTTCAAAGGACATTCTCCCAGAAGGATTGTGGCTTGTCAATATGCATTTTAGCAAATTCCAGTCAGGCTTTTTCTTGTTTTAAAGTCCTGGGTCTTCTTCCATGGAGCCCACTTGAGCTCAAAAAGTGATGGATGGTGCTTTAACTGAATTACCTTCACCTTAGAGTTCAGCTTGTATCTCGTTGGCAGTAATCCTTGGTTCTTTTTCTACCATTTGTATCCTTCTGTTCAATCTGGTCTTGATTTTTCTCTTGCGGCCACACCCAGTTTGACTACTGTTCCATGGACCTTGAACTTCTTAATAATATTTGCAACATTTGCCACAGGAACATCAAGCTGCTTAGAGATGGTCTTGTAGCCTTTACCTTTACCATGCTTGTCTATTATTTTCTTTCTGATCTACTAAGACAACTCTCTCCTTAGCTTTCTCTGGTCCATGATCAGTGTGGTGCATACAATGACACCAAACAGCATAGTGACTACCCTTTCTTCATTTAAATAGGCTGAAGGACTGATTACAAGATTGGAGACGTGTGATACTAATTAGAAACAAATTAGTTTAAAATATCACAATCTAATAATTTATTATATTCTTTAAGGGATGCCAAATGTTTTTAGGCCTTTTTAGTATATATTTGTGGAATAAGCAATAATTAATATTTTCTAACAGTTCCCTTGCTTTATTTTAGGACATACCAAAGGAATGCAAGTACACATGAGACTCTTCTTCTTACAACTCTGTGTAATTATACAATTAGATCATTAACAATTGATATCAATGACTCTTGAGTTGAAATTATATTGTCAACAGAAGGGGAATGGAAGTGGTACACAATGAGGAGTCAAGAGTAGTGTGTATTGAGGAGTAGAGGAGGGCAATGATGTATTGAAGAGCGTCATGAGGAATAGAGGAAAACAGTGAGGAAAAGCGGAGTACGGTGAGGAGGGAAGGAGGACAGTGAGGAGTATGTTGAGGAGGTAGAGAGGAGGAAAGTGAGAAAGAATCCACAAGGAGGAAGAAACTTGAAGGACAGTTAGGAGGACAGTGACGAGGAGTAGAGGAGAACTGTAAGGAAAAGAGCAGGACTGTTAGAAGAACAGAAAATTGAGGAGGACTGAGATGAGCAGAGAAGAACTGTAAGGAGTAGAAGAGAACTGTAAGGAGTAGAGGAGGACTGTAATGAGAAGAGGAAAACTGTAAAGAGTAGAGGAAGACTGTAAGGAGTAGAAGAGAACTGTAAGCAGTAGAGGAAAACTGTAAGGAGTAGATACCATTTGTAAGGAGTAGAGGAGAACTTTTAGGAAAAGGAAGAGCAGATAAGAACTTTAAGGAGTAGGCTGTAAGGAGTAGAGGGGAACTGAAAAGAGTGGACAAGAACTTTAAGGAATAGGACTGTAAGGAGTAGAGGGGAACTGTAACGAGTAGAGGAGAACTGTAAGGAGTAAAGGAGAATTGTAAGGAGTACAGGAGAACTGTAAGGAGTAAAGGAGAACTGTAAGGAGCAGAGGAGAAGTGTAAGGAGTAAAGTAGGACTGTTATGAGTAGAAGAGAACTTTAGACAGTAGAAGAGAATTGTAAGGAGTAGAGGAGGACTGTAAGGAGTAAAGGAGAACTGTAAAGAGTAGAGGAAAACTATAAGGAGTAGAGTAGGACTGTAAAGACTAGAAGAGAATTGTAATGAGTAGAGTAGGACTGTTAGGAGTAGAGTAGGACTGTTAGGAGTAGAGTAGGACTGTAAAGAGTAGAGTAGGACTGTAAGGAGTAGAGGAGAACTGCAAGGAGTGCCGAACTATAAGGAACAAATGAGAACTGTAAAGAGTAGAGGAGAACTGTAAGGAGTAGAAGAGGACTGTAATGAGTAGAGTAGACTGTAAAGAGTAGAGGAGAACTGCATAGAGTAGAAGATAATTGTAAAGAGTAGAGTAGGACTGTAAGGAGTAGAGGAGATATGTTAGGAGTACAGTAGGAATGTTATGAGTAGAAGAGAACTGTAGACAGTAGAAGAGGACTGTTAGGAGTAGAGGAGGGCTGTAAGGAGTAGAGGAGAACTGCAAGGAGTAGAGTAGGACTGTAAGGAGTACAAGAGAACTGTAAGGAGTAGAGGAGAACTTTAAATAGTAGAGTGGAACGGTAAGGAGTAGAGGAGAATTGTGAGGAGTAGAGCAGGGCAATAAGTAGGGGTAGAAATAGAGGAGGACAGGATATGATGTGGAAAGAAGACATATGGAGGTTATTTGGCAACACAACTAGTGACACAGAAAACCTGAAGCGTAGTTGCAGCACCAAGACTGCCAGCTGCTTCATGAGACCAAGACGAAGTGAGAATATTGCTGTGTTTGCCCCAAGCAAAATGTCACCAATTCAAATAAGAACTTTTGAAAAACGAGTTAGTGTTATTTTTGGCTGGCAAATGCCATATGCTGCAGATGCTGTGTTTCCCAGAGAATGGCCTGTGGCCTTTTACAGGGTGGCCTCACTTTACCTTACAGTATATTCATCTTTTACCAGAGGCAGTGCTGCAACAAAACACATGCAGCCTTGACAGGTGAACATCAAACACTGTGACTTTGAATTAATCTCTCTGACTGGCTTACTATTGGCAATCCTGTGATGTCAGGGTCAAAAGCATGTTTTTCCTTCCAGCTGCAAGAATACAGTGGGGAGAACAAGTATTTGATACACTGCCGATTTTGCAGGTTTTCCTACTTACAAAGCATGTAGAGGTCTGTCATTTTTATCATAGGTACACAACTGTGAGAGACAGGAATCTAAAACAAAAATCCAGAAAATCACATTGTATGATTTTTAAGTAATACATTTGCATTTTATTGCATGACAAGTATTTGATCACCTACCAACCAGTAAGAATTCTGGCTCTTACAGACAGCTCTTTAAGAAGCCTCCTGTTCTTCACTCATTGCCTGTATTAACTGCACCTGTTTGAACTTGTTACCTGTAGAAAATACGCCTGTCCACACAACGTATGATCTATGTAATTGCAAACAAAGGTTTCTGTACCAAATATGAAGTTCTGCTTTTCTGATGTATCAAATACTTATGTCATGCAATAAAATGCTAATTAATTACTTAAAAATCATACAATGTAATTTTCTGGATTTTTGTTTTAGATTCCGTCTTTCACAGTTGAAAGGTACCTATGATAGAAATGACAGACCTCTACATGCTTTGTAAGTAGGAAAACCTGCAAAATCTGCAGTGTATCAAATACTTGTTCTCCCCACTGTACGTGTTTGGATTCGCCATCCTAGAAAGCAAAAATAACCAGTCGATTGAGCAGGGTTACATGAGAGACTGTAGGTGTTGAGACATAATTTAGAGGCACTCAACAATGGTATGTGTTATATATTGTTTGCTCTGCAAGTGGAGGAGACAATAAAAGGCAAAGGAAATGCTGCTCCTCAAATGTTGTTTTGGATTATTTAGGACGATCTGAATGGTATTGTGTTGCATGTGCCGTAAATATGAATGTGTGAGTGAGGACACGTGTGAGGCATATTTAAAAAGCGGAACAGGACAGCTCTGAATAAGCCTTCGTATTTTCACTGCTAAAGGGGAATTCCGTTGACCCATTTAAAATGTGATTTTCTTCTAAATGTCTGTATCCACTCTATTAAATTTAAATCCAAATTAGAATTGGGATAATATGCTTATAAAATTGTGTAAACCTTCCTGGCAGTTTTAAAATGGGAGCATCTTGAATATTGTATCATAGTGTTGAAAGTAAGATCCCAACACAGAAGTATTTATTCATGAGTTGGCATTTCTGTTTCTGTCTGTCTTCAGTCAGGTGTCTACAGTGGATTGCATACATATTCATAGACGTTCACACAATCTGGGACCACATGGATTAAATTGGGATTTTTTCTCTTTGATTAACACCACACACACATTACTTTAGGTGCTAAATAGTTTTAATGTAAAACAAGATAATTAGACATTTCACCTGTTGTGATAATTTAATGAGTATTCACCCTCTTCAGTCATGGCTTCGACTGAGCTCTTCTAAGATAAAGTTTCTTCTTGTAAACCTCTTCCAGTGTAGCATTGGTTGTGTTTTGAAGATAATTTTCTAAAGATAATTTTCAGTCTCTTGCAGACTGTTTCAGGTTTTTGTAATGCTTCATAATATTTTGAAATAATAGATGCTCGTGGCAATGTTTTATATATTTTTTTATCCAAATCCTGACCGGTGCTTCTCCAGAACTCTCGCAATGACTTTTTGGGAAAAATCCTTGTTGTTCATGATATGTTGGTTTGGATGGATTTGCTGTCCTATTCTGGAACCTACAAGCAGGCCGAGATAATGTGACACAAATTTTACGAAGATGGACTATTGAAATAAATCTATGATTTCTGAAGGTTATAGTTGTATTCTTAGGTTACTAATCCAGTGTATCAGAGCAAAGACATTGAATGCTTATGCATTCACAAATGTTCTGTTTTTATTTATAGTTAATTAGATAAGATAAGGCTCCACTTGGTCACATCCATGAAGCAAAGCCTCATATATTTATTTTCTCTGGCTATCTCAGTGTGTTGTGGGAATAGGGAGTGTTTCATATTAACAGAAATTGTGCCAAACAATACAACAAAACCTTAAATCATTAATACATGCTTCTTATTTTGGCTGAGGAATTGTCTTGGGGTGTTGGTTAAATTAATGATTATTTAATATTTTAGGGTTGTAAAAGAGAAAAAAAATGTAATGTTGAAATGAAAGAAGCAAATTCTTAGGTTGTTAGAAAAAGACTCAGCATCTCCATACTTCTTAAAAATTGACACTTGTTGACTTAATTCTCTGAGGATTGAGGTTTATTTCAATCTGGAGTGTTAGTGTTCTATATATTTACTTTTTACACTGAGAGGTGTGGGTGTTTCTATGGTTTTCCACTTTGTTTTGAAAATATTTCCATTTGACCAAAATTCGGCAGTGTGAACAGTTATATTTTTGTAGAGATAGTGTTAGTCCCTCCACTGCACGTAAGAAAAAAATATGTCACCTTACAATGAAAAAAGGTCACAAAACCTGATCCTTGTCATGAAACCCAAAGTTGATAATGATAAAGACCACAGGCACCAGACGTGTAAGGGCATCAGCTTTGACCTGAAAGTGTTGTCTACTTCCTGTCTAATGGTTCCTTCATTAGTATGCAGCTCTGCTTTCATTCCCACTGCTGTCTGCCAGTGTTGAGCAGCCCCATGGTCTACCCTGGAGAAAGAACAATGACATATTTAATTGTTTACTGACACCCTGGCCGCTACACTACATGGCCTTGAAGAGGTCCTCTTCATGGTCAGCCCTAGGATTAGTATGATGTCACTAAATTGATTATCTGTTCCCTGTGCTGTCGGGAATATTGAAAACAAGTACATGCATTAGTGATCAGTAACTCTGTTTTAGGATTAACATGATGTTTAGAATTGGTCTGCAGACTGGAGGGGTTTCTGTCTGGAGGTAGATGGAGACTGGAGACCCATGTGAATTATTGACTAGGCTGGACTGAAGAGGCAGAAGCCGGAGGATACTTTGAATCATTGACTGCTTTAGGTACCTTAAACCAAGCCCCCTGCCACAATGAATCTGCATGCAAGTCTGATATAGTTAGTTTTTGTGCAGCGATCCCTTACTCACATAAGTAAGTAAACGTGCACATACAGCTGATGGCCAGTTCTGGCTAAGAGACTCGTACTGAGAGTTTGAGACTTTTGTCTGGGTGTTTGCCCTTGATGGTCTGGTCACAAAATGTGGTGTATGCCTGTTTTGGGTCTCACAGTTTGATCTCAAATGACTCACCTCCAAGAACAGCCAACAATAAATCTTGCTAATCCGCTGGTCAGATCAACTCGTAATCCTAGCCTAATTCAACACTCCTCATTCTCAATATTCATGCAATACTCCTCTTCTCTGCATCCAGTAATGTTACTCATCTATTGGCATAAAAATAAGGATTTACATGACTACCACTTCCTCTGTCCCCATACACAAGGGCATTACTGAACATTTTTGTTAACGACAGTTATTGGTTGCTGGCTAACAAAGACAAATCAGACATTTAATATCTCTTAAACTTGGTCATACATAATTATGCTTTGGATGATGGTTTAAACATCATCCTTCTGCAGCAGCTAGCTATGCAACATCAGATAATGAGATTGAAAATATGTCATTTACATTTTAGTCATTTAGCAGATGCTGTTATCTGAAGTGGTTTAAGTTAACTGTTATGACAAATATTTTATCAGTCAACCTTTTGATTACTAGTCATGATAACAATGCTTCCTACCTGCTGCCTCCTGATAACTAACCAGTAAAGCTTAGCTTAAGTTCTGTTTGATATTGTAATTTGATAAACTTGTGGGAAGAGTGAACAGATTTACTTAAACATCGAGGCAGCAGTATCTACCATCTACTAGGGCACCATTGTCCTTCAAGGTGTGCAACGCTTTTTACGTTTTTCTATTCATGTTACAGTCATGTGAAAAGAATTGTACATCCCATGAACTAAATAAAAAAATATTTTCAAAGAAATAAGGACATATCAATATTAGATTTTCTTTCAAAGAATATCTATAGATAAACGTGATGTAATTGAACCAAAAACAATGACATTTGAACCATGATATCATTTATTTAACAAAAGATTTACAAAGATGCCATTTCCTACAGAGGAAAGAGTTAGGACACCTTATTCTCTAATAGCTGGTATTGCTCCCTTTGGCTGAAATAACCTCAATAAGACGTTTCTTATAACTGCCTACGAGTTCTCTTACCAACTGGGGAAACGTTTTTCCCATTCCTCCATGCAGAATTTGTTAAGCTGTGTGATATTTTAGGGGTGTCTGCATATGCACAGCCTGTTTCAAATCACCCCACAGCATCTCAATAGGATTAACATCCAGGCTTTGACTTGGCAATTCCCAAACTAAATATTTCATGGGGTGTCGTCAATTTTTCACATGACTGTATAATATATTTGTGCAAAATCATTGACAAAAAAGATACAACATATAATTTAACATAAATCACATTTTATAACAAAAAAACACCTCGTAGGGGGTCCAGAGAGATCAGAAAGTGCAGGACTAGATCCTCCCTACATGTCTAGTCTGTTTATCCACCTCTGAGTAATCTTCTGTTTAGATCGTAAACCGCTATGGCCACTTACCCACTTACCCAGAGAGGCTGTTTTTGTTCATATTGCCGGAACAATAGCTGTGGGAGGTCCATTGTTTGGAAACAAAGTGGCCCTGCTGTGTTGTTGAGGTGGGCGGCTGACTGGTTTGTAAGGAGGTCACGTAGGACAAGTAGGGAGTGGAGAGGCTCCCCCTAGGAGGTGAGTCTGTGGACCACTGTAGTGTGAGAGAGGAGGGACAGAGCTGGTGATGGGATTGTGCTGTGCTGTTTTTAGAGAGTGAGAGACTCAGGATGCAGAGGCGTCATTGGTCATCCATGCGGGATGACGGCACTTATATAAAACACTCCTCAGCCAGGAATCTTCATGGAGGAGAGGGAGAAAAAAAATACTTTTGGTTAATGTTACTCATTAAAAATGTACCAACGGTTTAAGACACCAAACAAGTACCTCTTTGATGTTTATAATTTCAAGCTGGCTATGGAGTGTTTTTTTGGCATTGTATACTATAGAATTCAGTTTTTGCAGATCCTCGTGGTAATCAAAAATTGTAGTTGAACCAGTGGTAAATAAACATTGTACTAGAACCAGTGATAATCAAACATGGTAGTGGAACCAGTGGTAATCAAGTATTGTAGTGGAACCTGTGGTAATCAAACAATGTAGGGGAACCAGTGGTAATCTAATATTGTTATGGAACCAATTGTAATCAAACTTTGTAATGGAACCAGTGGTAATCAAACCCCTGTAGTGGAACCAGTGGTAATCAAACACTGTAGTGGAACCAGTGGTAATCAAACATTAACCCAAGGCAGATTGTACCCCGACCCGCATTCTATAGGACACAGCCAATAATGAAACTTAAAAATCTGTACATTTAGATTATTCCATGAAGAAAGTATCCTTGAATTAAATATTTAGATCTATTACACAATCTAGCATAAATAAACCAATAAACGTGTTTACTCAAATGGTTTATAAATTAATCAGAACTTTCTCTCAAACCTTTACATATTATAAATTATTTATGTTTTGTGACCCCATGTCAGTTGATAATTCAGGTTTTGGACAACAATTAGTTTGTTGCCTGTGTAGATCTTGTACATAATACAAATAAACACTCACTACACTTCTTCCTTTATATCTTCAGTGGTGTCGGTTGGGAAGTTGGACGTGACGTGAACTGACCTCTGGAGCCATCTGACTCGAATGTCCGGACGCTGGCATGTTCCAAACCCGAATTCTGAGCCTTGCCCGTCCTTTCGCCTCCCCCTGTCTCTCCACCTCCCTCTCTACCTCCCTCCCCCTTCTTTTACTGCTCACGCACCTCTGCCAGGCCAGCTCGGACCAGGCCGCCCCCAGCAGGCCGCCAAACAACTGCTCTGATGGGGACCCCTGTTCTGAGGGCGTGGTTCTGCCCATGTGGAACCCCCAGAACCCGTCGGTTGGTGACAAGGTTGCGCGGGCCATCGTCTACTTCGTGGCTCTCATCTACATGTTCCTGGGCATGTCCATCATCGCTGACCGCTTCATGTCTTCCATTGAAGTCATCACCTCCCAGGAGAAAGAGATCACCATCAAGAAGCCCAACGGGGAGACCAGCACCACAACGGTCCGCATCTGGAATGAGACCGTGTCCAACCTGACCCTGATGGCCCTGGGCTCATCGGCCCCGGAGATCCTGCTGTCCGTCATCGAGGTGTGTGGCCACTCTTTTGAGGCCGGCTCTCTGGGCCCCAGCACCATCGTCGGCAGCGCGGCCTTCAACATGTTCGTCATCATCGCCCTCTGCGTGTACGTGGTGCCGGAGAGCGAGACGCGCCGGATCAAGCACCTGAGGGTGTTCTTCATCACCGCGGCCTGGAGCATTTTTGCGTACATATGGCTCTACCTGATCCTGGCCGTCATCTCCCCGGGGGAGGTAGAGGTCTGGGAGGCCGTGCTCACCTTCATGTTCTTCCCTATTTGCGTGGTTCAGGCCTGGGTCGCCGACAGGCGCCTGCTCTTCTACAAGTACATCCACAAGCGTTACCGCGTGGACAAGGCTCGCGGCATCATCATTGAGACAGAGGGAGACGGCATATTCACCAAGATGGACATGGAGATGGATGGCCAAGGGGGCAACTGCCACCCCCATCCCAAGGACATGCTGGATGGAATGCTAGAGGGTGCAGAGGAGGGTGGAGGGACAGGCTCAGAGGAGGACGAGGCTCGGCGGGACATGGCCCGCACACTAAAGGAGCTGAAGCAAAGGCACCCGGAGAAGGACACGGAGCAGCTGATCGAGATGGCCAACTACCAGGTGCTGGTTCAGCAGCAGAAGAGCAGGGCGTTCTACCGGATCCAGGCCACTCGCATGATGATCGGGGCTGGGAACATCCTGAAGAAGCACGCTGCCGACCAGGCCCGGAAGGTTGTGAGCTGCCACGAGGCTAGCGGACAGGAGGAGGACCCGCACACCATCTATCTGCAGTTTGAACCTTCTCACTACCAATGCTTTGAGAACTGCGGCTCCCTCAAACTGTCGGTCAGGCGCCATGGAGGCGAAAGCGGCTGTACAGTAAAGGTTGGAGCGGCGAGCTACTCATATTTGTCATTGTTACTTATTATACTGTATAATACTGAGGTTTGAGCCTAATGTAATAATGGGAAGGGTTTTGTGTCATTGAGAGGGACATTTCCTCCAGTAATTACCACTGTCTGGCAAATTAATTAAATGGTCCTTGAGTTTGTTTTGTTCCTGGGTTGCCTCAGGTGGACTATCGAACAGAGGATGGCACTGCCAATGCCGGCTCCGACTATGAGTTTGCTGAGGGCACGTTGGTCTTCAAACCCGGAGAGACGGTAAAGGAGATGACCGTGGGCGTGATCGACGACGACATTTTCGAGGAGGATGAGCACTTCTACGTCCACCTCAGCAACCCTCGTATCGTCCACCGCGCGGAGACGGCCGTCTTGGAGCCCAGCACCATCACCACCACCACCAGCATGAGGAACCTTTCCCCCCACATTCCCCCCAAGGCCGCCCTAGGCAATGCTCACACTGCCACGGTAACCATCTACGACGACGACCACGCAGGCATCTTCACGTTCGAGGTCGATTCTATGAGAGTGAGCGAGAGCGTGGGCACCATGCAGGTGAAGGTGCATCGGACGTCTGGAGCCAGGGGCAAGGTGGCCATCCCCTACCACACCCAGGAGGGCACAGCCAAGGCAGGGGAGGATTATGACGAGGTGGCCGGCAAACTGGAGTTCCAGAATGACGAGACCATGTGAGTCTGCCTGTCCTGCTCACTGCTGGCGGTGTGTGTATGTGTAGGTGTGTGTGTCTTTCTAATAGTTCTCTATGGGCATGGATTTACGGCGTGCCTGGCACATATTTTAAGCAGGCTTAGAGAGGAACAGCAGCAGATAAAACAATGTGGATGAGCGACTGAGAGAAGTGGGAGGAATACACATAGTTATTTTGGTACACACTGCTATGGGAGATATTTTATTGTAATGGAAAGATAATGGGTAAGTAATGGGTGACGTTTGGGGTTTGCCATTTTCACTGTCGGGTTGTGTAGATGAGAGAGGATGAAACCATCTAAACAAGGCCAAGTATGTCAGGGGTGAGAAAGGAGAAGAGCATCGTGTTTATCTAGTGAAATGGATTTGTGTGGTCGTGAGGATTTGAGTGATGGTAGATTTTGAGGTAGAGAACCAAATATGAGGGCAGAAGGAGCAGCGGAGGTGATGAGAATGCAAAGCTGTGTGTTTTAACGTTTCTACTCTTGTGTTGGGTTTGGCTGACTGATGATGAAGAGAGCTTAGAGAGTTGTGTGTGTGTGGGCGCGTGTGTATGTGTGTGCATGACAAATAGCGATGGTAATCATGTCTCGATTTCCCCCCCTGTTTGTACTAGTGTTGGATGAGTGGGTGGAGGGACAGGTGCAACGTGTTGTCTATTCATCTGAGAGGTGTGTGTGTCTAAGGGTTGTGTAGGCTAGAAAAGTGGAAGAGTGGGCAGGAGTATACGTTTCTGTTTTGAAATACATTTTTAATGCAGTATATGAGAATGACTGTACTTGTTTCCCAACCTTGATTAACCTAGGTTAAGGTTGGAGTTTAGGGAGTTAAGGTTTACTGGCATTTTAATGGCTGGTGGTTTATGAAAGCATGCTTATTTGGAATAAAGAATACTAAAAAGTCTTGATAAGATGGTTTGTGTGTGTCTGTGTGTGTCAGGGTTTTCATCTGACCAGAATGCTAAACCTTTTCCATGCAGCTCTAAATGGTCAGATATTTAGCTATTTAGCTGAGTGGGCTTTGTACGTGTGTGAGAGACAGAAAAAGAGAGAGAAAAAGATGGAAGAGAGGAATAGAGAAGGAGAGATGGAAAGGGAGAGAAGGAAAGGGAAAGAGGGTGGGAGTGGGAGATGGAGAGAGGGGGTGCAGGGGGGGAGAAAAGAGTCAACTTTAACAGGCAAACTAACAAGGAGCCAGAATGAATAAGGTTAACATTGAAGCTGCAGTTTATTGTGTTTGCCCTCCAGTTTGTAGCTCCAAAGAATACATTTGGATTTACACAGACAAACCTCAGATCCTAAAATAATACGTGGAAAGATGTCACATTCTCTACATTTATGGATTAGTGTTTGCATAAACCCCCTTCCTATTTTTCTATTTCTGTATGTGTGTGTGTTTGTCTGTTTATGAGTGTATGTGTATGTGTGTGTCTGCTCCCCAAAGTGTAGCGCACTAACTGCGGTTCTGTGTGTATTCTGTTATTGGAGGCTGAAGAGGGAAAAACCGGCATAAAATAATGTGATGAAATAGGAAGCAGAATGGGGAAAGGGGCCAGTTACATAAGCAGAGATTCATTGTCTGGGAAAGAGAGATAGAGACAGCCCATACAAGAGGAATCAATACAGTCAAGAACGATCTTCTCTACTGCTGGGTCAGGGGTTATTATCGCTTTGAACACATGCGCCTGTTTGATATTCATCCGAGAAGGGATTTTTAAACAGGTTTGAGCACCTCTGTACTCATGGGCACACTTAAAATATATTGCTAATTTGTTCTATTTAAGTCCACATCTTTGGCCAGGTTGAACGTCACTGAGAGATCAGGGTGAATGTTTTGACATTGTCTTCCTCTCTCCTCAGTCTGTTGTGCAGCTTCTCGTCCTTCTTCCAGAATCTGCCTGAAATATCATGCCTGGCAGTAATTTGGAATAGCAATTACACTGTTACCTAGCTACGTAAATGAGTTAGGACATTTACAGTATGGTGAATAACACAGATTCTGCAGCTGTTGTGCTAGTTTCAGATGCAACGATTAACCGTTAATCGAGCTAAACTAAAATCTCCATTCAGCTTCCTTTTTTGTCCAGGAAGATCCAGCAAAATCAGACCATTTTGTAATTGCTGTACGCACACTCACGGCATTGATTGTGTTAACCAGTGGAAGTTGATACTTCAGTAGAGGGTAAAAATAAAAAAGATTCATTATTTTGGCATCTCCAATGAAGACAAAATACTTGCATTGTTTTTCTTCATGGAAAGAATTACAGATTGACTGGGGAGCATGTTCTCCCATGATAGTGACAGCTTTGCAGTCTGTCTTTTTTGTTGTGCGCTGTTTTCTCACTCTCACCACCGAGATCAAACAGTGGCTTAGATCACACATTTTTTTTGCCAAAGCACTGAAACATAATCGCTTCTAATCCTAATGCCATAAGGTTCAGTTGCAGTGATGAGCACAATACATCTGTGCCAAAACCAAAACATCATTACATTGGTGATGAATCAGGTGTAACAAAGGAGACCGCATTTATTTGAATAATTTAGGCCTGGAGTCTATCTGAAGAAAGTTACAGGCATTGCTCTTAAAAGGTTATGATTAACTAAGTCAGCTAATTATCTGAAACCGTCTAGCTCCTGATCACCAGGGCTCCACCTCCTAACCTTCTACCTCCTGTCCACCAAGGCCCCAACCTCTGGACCCTTTATTTCCTGACTACCAAGGCCCCACCTCCTGACCTTCCACCTCCTGTGTACCAAGACCCCACCTCCCAACCCTCTACCCCTTGTCCACCAAGGCCCCACCTCCTAACCTTCTACCTCCTGTCCACCAAGGCCCCAACATCCTGACCTTTTACTTCCTGTCTACCAGGGCCACACCTTCTATCTCTCAACCTCCTGTGTACCAAGACCCCACCTCCTAATCTTCCACCTCCTGTCCACCAAGGCCCACCTCCTAACCCTTTACCTCCGGTTTACTAGGACCCCACCCCCTGACCCTCCACCTCCTGTCCACCGAGGCTTCACTTCCTGAGCCTCTACCTCCTGTTTACCAAGACCCCAACTCCTAAACTTCTAGCTCCGGTCTGCCAGGACCCCACCACCTAACCTTCCACCTCCTGTCTACTAGGGCCCCACCTCCTAACCCTCTACTTCCTGTCCACCAGGGCCCCACCTCCTAACCCTCTACTTCCTGTCCACCAGGGCCCCACCTCCTAACCCTCTACCTCCTGTCCACCAGGGCCCCATCTCGGGACCCTCTACCTCCTGTTCAAAAGTACACTAAAAACATCAGTGCAAGATACAGATCCTCTCCATGTCATCTTGTTGGAGTGGTCTGCCTGTGTGGAAGCAATCTTAGAGTAAGCAAAGCCTAAGATGCCCAAATTAGAGAGGGTGGAAAGTAAGATGCCAAGCTTCACAGTGTCAAAGACAGTGGTTAGATCAAGGAGAATGTAAACAGAGGAGAATGGTTTTGGTGGAGTGGCCCGTTTTGAATCCAGACTGGTTAGGGATGAAGTTGCCTCTTAAACCAGGTCTGGCTTGTCACTACGCCTGGGGAAGACTTACAGGACTTCTGTTTCAAATTGGTGGGAAACAATTTTTTCTTTCAATGCAAGGTAACCCAATCAAATGAAATGCTTGGGAGGAGTTAAGACAGAGGCTCACGAAAATAATACCTAACAGTTGCTAGCTAAGTTAAGATGCCAGCAAAATCGCCAAATAAATCCCCAATAAAATGTATGTTTGTTGTGAATCATATCAGTCTTTGAGAAACAAACAAACCTTTTCCTTGGTAGATTGTTGTTATTGCGACCAGACTACCCACTCTCTTTAGAAAATATAATAGGACCTGTAATGCTGAATGAAGGGTTTTCTTAAGCAGTATGTGTCTCTTGTCGCAACCTTATTCCAAAATATAAAAGAAGTGTGGATTTGGTAGAAAGAATTAGCGGTTTTGTGTGGGAAAAAGCTCATTCTAAACTCTAAATGGGTCAAGGTGGAGTGGCAGCTTCACCCAATCACTATCTAGAGAAACCACTAATAATATTGACCTTTTTTGTTTAAATTTCAATAATTAGCATTTTTTATAATTTAATGTTTTAACATAGCCTGTAGGAAGGCATGCCAAAGCATATTTTCTTTTAGTACTGCATTTATGCGGCAAAGAAATGGCTATTGACCTGATGTTATGAATAGAGCACAGTTCTTCCAAAACAGAACAAACATTTTACTCCATCTTGGCTTTTCTGATATGTTGTGACCTAGGTAGGAAGAAAAACCTCAGGAAATGTGTTCTCTCCAGTCCGAAGAAATAGCAGAATCATGCTAAGCCCGCATTCAACAAGCCTGTTAGTGGAGCTTTTTTTCAGACCTCCAAGGAGGTCAAACAAGATTGTGTGTGTAGCCCCGCGAGACTAGGGACGAGGAGTTTTGTGAGAGTTAAGAGAGTTGGGTGGAGACAACGCACTCATGTGTCTTGGAAAGGAATGAAAGGTGCTATATTGGTCTGTAGTTTTTGACATCAGAGGAGACGTGTTGGTTTCTTTATGAGGGGAGCTTCTCTGGCCATCTTAAGTCTACTGGGACACAGCCAGTGTTCAGTGAAGAGTTGATAAGGGAGGCGAGGAATGAGAGATTGTCTGGAGAAGGGAGGGCATGATGTGTGGAGAAGGGAGGAGGCGACAGGGTTATGATGGCATGATATGAGGGCATGTTATGAGGGCATGATACGAAGGCATGATGTCAGCCCTCTTGTCCCTCTCCCATCAATTGAAATGAACTGTACTCTGTTGAGCCATGACCATATTTGGTGAGCACATTTTGTAACTCCGGCCCAAGCAAGGCCTTTCATTGGTTTACATGAGTTTTGTGGTGTCACTAATTAAAACTGCATTCATTTTATCCACCTTTTTAAACTTCACCCTCTATCCCAAAGAACCCTCTAAGACACACCTTAGCAACAGCTCAATTTCTCTCAGACTCCCTCTCTCCATCCTTCTCTCTGTTGCTCCCCCTCTCACTGGCCCTCAGGGAGAAATCTGATGTGTATCTGTGGACTGCATCTCTGTCTTCGTCCTGCTCTTTTTTTTTCCCGGTGTGTATTTTCGGAGATGATCCATGTGATGCCTTTAGCTCGTGTCCATACCCCTCCATAGCGATGAGTCCCCCTCTTCAGTCATTGCTCCTGTGTCCATACCCCTCCATAGCGCTGAGCCCCCTCCTCAGTCATCACACCCGGGCTGTGTATGACGTCTCAGCAAGCCCTTTTGCTAGTCAAACCACTGCCTGTGTGTGTCCAAGCTGGTGTTTGTGCATGTGGACAGAAATAGACGTCCGCCCACATATCATTAGGGAGATGGAGTGAGTCGAAGAAACAGACTTAATGTGAGTACGGAGGGCTGATGCAAACACATGGGCTCCCTCTAAGGCGCACTAAAGAGTACACCACAGCAGCCTCCATTAGCTGTATGCGTCTGGCTCTGACTGGGTGCCTCCGTGCCGATTGGACGTCAGTGGGCATAATCCGCCACATACTGTTATTAAAGCGACACGGACACAGGGGCATTCACAAAACACACACACGTTATCCCTTAATCAGCTAAACGTTTACACCCAAACACGTCGTTACCACACACACACCAGTGTAAACATTGTCAATGCAGTAGGGCACTGGCGGTGCAGTTCAACTCTATGCCTGTGCTGTTGCTGCGTGAAGCTGAACAGCCCTGGTATGTAGCTTATTTCACACCCTGCTGCAGTTATATTTTTCCTGTTTATTTACGTTTTTCCCCCGTGGCCAATAACACGGCATACACAAACATTCGCCGTGGAAATAAACACAACGTTGGAAGCTCTGTCGCAGTTCACAGGAGTTTGTAATTAGGGACTAGGGACTTATTCTTTATCACTGGATTGTGCTGACAAACTTTACTGTTACCATCCTACTGTATTCCGGAAGGTTTGTGAGGAGAGGACAACTCCTGATCCCATCTGTAATGGAGGGAATGGAATGCTATCATAGACATAGTAACCCCTTGTGTTACGTATTTAATATTGTTTAAGTTTGTCTGTTCCTGCCGTCTTCCTCCCCAGTAAAGGTTTTGCCACCCGGACTGTACAATTGCTACTGTAGCTACCACAATATTATCACCAGGATCTGCTGTCTGCTGCTCAGACCTAATAATGCGTCAATGTTCACTATTTTTACCATTCAACACACTCATGTTGTTCTGACGTCTCATATGTTTGTCTTTTTGTCATACGTTTGTCTTAACTGACCCGTCATGTTTCCCTGCCCTCTTTTCCTACCTGCTAATTATTCCATTGGACTACTGGGTAAATTGGCAGGCAGGATTCAATCCCTGGTCTCACAATGACACAGCTAACTACAAGGGAGCACACTTTACAGCTGCGCTATTCAGGGGCCCCCCATCCTCTCTTTGTAATCGGATACTAATTCAGACCTGGGACCTCAGGTGAGGCCAATTAGCTAGCAGGCAGAGCTTTCCCCCCCAGGAGCAGACCATATATATCTGATGTATATCAACATCAGATATACTATACATGATGAGAGAATAATTTTTTATGCCAAGCGTGGGAAGAGAGAAAGCAGGAT
Source organism: Novumbra hubbsi (assembly GCA_016801125.1). Taxonomy (NCBI): domain Eukaryota; kingdom Metazoa; phylum Chordata; class Actinopteri; order Esociformes; family Umbridae; genus Novumbra; species Novumbra hubbsi. The sequence continues at coordinate 44,907 of JACXGK010002761.1, forward strand.
GGTGATTGATGGAGAGATAGCCAATAACACTATCACAGTTTCCCCAGTCTTTCTATCTCTCCTCATATCTCCATCTCCCCAGCCACTCACCCCCACAAAAAAAGTTAAACAATTAGAGACTACTGAGGTGTATGATTCCGACACTAGGGAAGAGAACTCTGGAAATTAATTACATTTTTTATCTTATATCATACCTCAGATCTCTATCTCCCCCTCTCCCTCCTTTCTCTTCCCTCTCTATATGAGTAATTATGAGGAGGCTCTGTTTCAGTGTTGTTCCCCAAAGCCCTCTTCTTATTTCTTCACTGAGAGTCTTCCTCAGCACCTATGCAGCTCTGTCTTGGCTGATGAAGGATAAAGAAATATCTATAGCACAAACGTTTTCATTTTTAACAAAAATGTTTGGTTTTGGGAAGAGAAATATTTATTTGTTAGAAGAAATACCATTTCATCTTCCAATGCTTTTACACCATTCAAACTGGGCAGATACATTTGAAGATGGTAATCAGAATACAGAACCGTGATTTCGAGAGAATGTGTAGGGAGAAAACCGTAAAATGACCTAGGGTGAGATATCACTTTTTGGCCATCGAGACAAATTTGCCTGCCTATTGGGAAGCAGGACCTCTCATACTGAGCTAAGCAAGAAACCTACATTAATTTTTGTAATGAAGAAGTACAATCTAATGTGTTTCAACTCCAGAGGAGTATAGCATTTTCCACTACAAAGCACCAGCCTTTAGGCCTACACAGCAGTACAATGGCCTCACCATCACAGCGCGTGATGCTAAAGCCTCATTATACTGTCAAATAATACTTATAAAGCTTCTCTAACTTTACATTTACGCTATATAAACCTATAGGTGAGGCTTCTCTAATGCTACATGAACGTAATGCAGACACATATAGATTGTAAAGAGCTCGGTTAAATGACGCAATGGAGAAAATAACATTTCAGGGAGAGGCAGCGGAGCAGAAAAAGAAACACCAGAGCAGTCAATTTTGTATGTTATCTTGTTCAGGTCTTCGCACGTCAAATAAGCTTATTGGCCAATCAGTGCTTGAATATGGCTTCCGTCACTAAATTATTTAACATGTGCTGTATGGTATGATGTTAGTACAGTTCTGGGTCATGCAACTGCCTTATGAAACATGAATCCTAACAGTATACTTCAGTCCTGGCAAAAGAAACAGTCTCCTCCTCTTCTTCACGCTTGTGACTAATGGCCAGAAAAAACTGTTAGCCAACAATGTTCTCTCCTAAAGAAGGAACTAAAAAGCTAGTTATGAAACTAAAATCCACACCCACCTAGCTAGCTTTTTATGAACCCCCTTCTAATATATTGAAATACCTGTCTGGCTATCCCACGTAAAGATATCCCACTCTACCCTGGCTTTTTATTAACCCATCATAAAACATCCCTGAATCACTCATCCTAGAAGATAATTATTGAACAAAACTCCATTCAGAGTTACCACCTTGAAAAGACACCTGTTCAAATTAAAGGCCCGGCGGTAATTATTTTACGGCTTTAAACAAATACTTTAAGTCGTTCTTTGATTGTGATCCAAGAACCTTATCCATCTTTCAAGGCAGTACATTATATATAATTAAATTCTCTCCCTACTGTAGTTGTTTTGTGGTCCTTAAGAGAAGCCCTACAGCAGGTCGAGTCAGTAGTCATGGGTGAGGAAGAATGAAGAGTAGGATCTAATCTGGAAAGAAGGAAGCAGCTTGAATCAATAGTTGATGAGTAGGAAAAAACGAGAATTGCTAATCAACAGACGGTGCCAGACAGGAGACAGGCAAAAGAGGGTCAGCGTTCCTTTCCTTCCTTCTAATAGTCAGTCCTCTGGGGTTCACCAGCTCTTTTCATCAGCCATCATCCATCAGGAAGCACATTGAGGTACACCGAGGTTGTGGTAGAAAGATGAACCAGAGAGGCAGGTGAAGCCATACTGTAGCTCGTCACTGTCAATCCCTTATTGACCCACATCCACACCCCATACAAGTATTCTGTTGGAAGGTATCTGTTATGAAGCAGCATCTGGCATGCGGTCAGAGCTTCTTATTGTCAGATACTGGCTGGCAGGTAACGTGCAGGAGGGGAAGACCCAAATGTGTGACCCAGAGCGTGGAGGATAAACGGGCAAGACAGGGAGGGAAAAACACTTGGGGAAAACGGACTAGAAAACAAACATAATCCATAATCCAAACAGAAAAACAAAACTTGCAGAAACAGGGTATTTACTAGGCAATATCAAAATGTATCGTACATTACATGGAACCAAACGCGATTCAGTATCAGCGTTGAACTGCCAAAAACAAAAGTGGAACGAGAGGTTGGAATATTGTGGTGCTGATGAGAGGCAGGGTAATGGGTAGATGGGTGATAATACGGGAAATGGCATGCGTAGGGCTAGAGTGCTACCTGGGGAACAAAACAACTGGGACAAAAAGAAAACCAGAATTGTCTTGGGATTGCCTCAACCAGCTTTGCCATGTCTGAAAACAATCTGAAATTGAGCTCAGATGCATCCTTTATCCTTTAAAATTGAAGAAGCTAATCAACCAGGCAAGAAGAGCCTTGGTCAGAAAAATTCCTAAAGACCCAATGGCCACTCTAACTAAGCTTTAGAGTTTTTCTGCATGAAACCATCTCAATTATGCATATAAGCTAGGGTGGCTAAATAGAAGCCACTGCTGGGTAAAATGCATATGACATGCTTAAAGACTCTGAGACCATGAGGAAGAAAATCTGCTGATGAGACCAAAATTATACTATTGAATGCCAGGCTCTACGTCTGGGGAAATCAAGATACTTGCTAATCACCTGGCTAATACCATTCCACAGTAAAGTAAGGTGGTGAAAGCATCACGCTATGGGACACATCAGGGAAGGACCAGGAGACTGATGCAAAACGTTCCTTAAAGAAAACCTAATCCAAAGTGTACAAGACCTTCATCTTGGTCGAAGATGATTCTTTCTGTAAGACAACGTTAGCCGGTATGAACCTACTCAAAGCTATCCTCCCAGTCTGATTTTTTTGCCGCGTCCAGTTCTTACTCTTTGGAGGGAATATTAGCGGATAGAAATGTATAAAGAAAATCTACATTGTCAACCTGTCAAACATGGAGGGGTGGCATTCTAGTATGTACAAAGGTAACAAAGGTACAAAGGGAACACTGAACAAAATTGATGTGAACACTAAAGTCACACATTGAGTCTCAAAGGAAATATATTAAAGATTAAAATATTTACTGTGTAATTCTTTGAGAAAAATATTACATAACAATAGTCACTGGAATACAAAATCAAAAACCAAATGAGAGCTGGATTTCATCAAGGCAACTCATAATGTGACTTGATTGTGTGTATGGCCCCCAGGTGCCTGTATGAACTCCTGACAACATCAGGGCATGCTCCTGATGAGATAGCGGATGGTGTCCTGGGGATCACCTAGAGCTTTATCAGGGCATCAGTATGCTCCTAGACAATTTGTGGCACTACTTGTGGCATTGATTGCAGTGATACATAATGTCCCAGAGGTTCTCAATTGATTCAGGTCTGGAGAACTTGAGGGCCAGTCAATGTCTGAAGATTTCTCTTCGGTACCTAACAGCAGTCAGGGTACTGTTGGCTAGCATGTGGAGGTCTGTGCTTCCCTCTAAGGATATGCTTCCCCAGGCCAGCACTGACCCACCACCAAGCTGGATGATGTGGCAAGCTGCAAAACGTTCCCAATGGTTTCTCCAGACTCTCTCACGTCTGTGATATATTCTCAGTGTGATCCTGCTCTCATCTGTGAAGAGTATGCAGCGCCAATTGAACTGCACGTGCTGAGCTGTGAGCACAGGTCCATCTAGAGGTCATTAGGCTCTCATGAAGTCTGTTTCTGTAGGCAGTTTGGTCAGAAGCATGCACACCAGTTGCCCGCTGGAGGTAATTTTTCAGGGCTCTGGCAGTGCTTCTCCTGTTCCTGCTGCTTTATTGATGCCATTCTATAGCCATGTCCAGCTCTCCTTGTGTAACGGCCCGTCTCCTGGTATTGCCTCCACGCTCTTGAGACTATTCTGGGAGACACAAGAAACCTTGCAACGGCCCGTATGAATGTGCCATCCTGGAGAAGATGGACTACCTGTGCAACCTGAATAGGCTGCAGGTTCAGCCTCATGCTACCAGTAGTGACAAGGACACCTGCAAAATGCAGAACTAGAGAGGAATCAGTCTAGAAGGATAAGGAGCGAGCAATTGTCTGTGGCCACCAAACTATTATTTGGGGGTTGTCTTGCTGTCGCCTCTCCAGTGCACCTGTTGTCACCTTATTTGTGCCAAAACAGGTAACATTGATTTACAACCGCTTATGCTGGACAAATTGTTTTACGAAAGTTTATTTGACTTGTTTTATACTGTAATTATTACGTGTTCCCTTTACTTTCTTTGAGCAATGTAGTTCTTATCTGTATGTATATAACAACTTAAAGGTTTCTCTCTATAGGGCCCAAGAATGACTGCAGGGGTCTAATGTCAAAGTTAAATTGCTTACATGTATGGATTGTGCATTTGTTATGAAAAAGAAAATGTGTTCATGGCTTTCAAATTTATTTTTTAAATAATTCAAATTTAATTTCAGTGCTCTTTACAACTGGTATTAAGACAGCTCGCTCTATATTGAGCGAGGGAGAAAAGATGTCTTTTGAAAGGAGCATAACATTCTTATATTTTCCCTTGTTTTACACACGGGGGACAATCCCATGTATAGCACTTTTAATCCTCTGTGTTGGAGGAATTTCTCTTTTCAAAAGCGTATTGGTTTTCTGTCACTTTCTGTTTCATGTAGTATACCAATAAAACATGTGATATAAAAATGGGAAAAGCATAAGTAGCCTTTTTTTTGTATTTTCCGTTTCCATTTCATCTACGCTCTGACTAGAGGTAATTGCCGAAGGCCATGACTTTTAAACAAAACATAGGCTATTGCTACCTGTTGCCATGCCAACCCTATGAAAGTGTGTTTCATTCAGTTCACCCACAGCTGTACGTGTGACACCCTCTTTTGGAATTGCTTATGTGTGTTAGTCTTAACGTTAATGTGCTAAAAGCTTACTTTTGCACCCCAGGCAATATAAAACAATTTTATATAACACATTTATACTATAACAGATTAATAATATGACAAATGTATAAAATAATTCATTTATTCTATCCTGATATTTCATCTCTTATCTTTCCTCCTGAGAGAAAATCGTTGCGGTCAGTGCGTAAATCATTGTTAGTGATATCCTTCATCATACTGTGTCGTAAAGGAGTCCACCCACACAAAGTTGAAGGGCCCCAAGCAATTCAGGCCCCCCTCCCACGTATTCACCTATACTGTGTAGGGTGTTGAGATTTTTCTACTCAACAGAATTGCGAGACAATCCAATCCTGCTACTTGGGTGTTTTAATAATCTGTATTTTCTGAGTGGTGCTGTTCTATTTATTCTGTATATTATATCGTTGCATCATCAGATACAATAGGTGAGGAAAAAAACATGGTAGAGTATTGGTAAGGTTGTGCAGGCATGAACAATGGAATGGAAAAGCAAAATAACCACAGTTTGTTTTATAGAAACATATCATGATGAGAACAGATTGTTATTCAAATTGTAGCAACACTTTCTCAAAAAAAGGAAAAGGAACCGTGGCCTTTAAACTTTACCCAAGGATCCCAACATGAATGTACCAAAGTAGACAAGAGCATGATGAAAATCTTGTAGATGAAGGATAGATGCAATGACACTTTCATTCATGATCTGTAATCAGAGAAATTAGGCTAATTTCAGCTGCCAGGAAACATCTTTCTGTCACTCAAACAGTGTTTGAGTCTGAATACTCCACAGAGGTTCTGCACAAAACCAGTGAACCATGTAGATCTAAGACAAAAAAGACCTTAGGCTAACCCTGTAGCACTTTTCAAAGTTTAACAAAAGTATTGAAAGAAAATATATTTTTTAAAAACCCTGGGATGTCTAGTTAAAAAAAGGAACACTCTTTTTACATTTTTGGAACTGGCTGCCGATTTGTTAATTCATCTTGTCTCCTCCCCAATGCTACAAATTAGAATCGTAAACTACAGTCAATAATGAATGAATGTCCCTCTGAGTGAGAGCGTCTGCTAATGGCACTGTCAGGGTTCCACCCTACCTGACTGTTGCTGGCCCGTTGGCTACCTCTGGTGGCCTGTGAGCGATGTGCTCCTCCCTGTCACAAATCACACCGTCACCAAGCACCTGGCCACCTGCGCACACCTGTCCCTCATCACACTGATCACTGGCCTTACTTAGTTCCCCGTTTCCCTTGGCTCAGTGTCAGTTCAAACAAA